>JAKSZP010002742.1:0-194320 GCA_022478985.1 Massospora cicadina
TCCTCCACTTCTTTTATCAATTTCTCAATATCTGCACCAAACTTTCTTAAATGAACGCGATCCACTTCTCACTCTGTTGTCAGGAATAGGACCTCTCAAACGAGGTCTCCTTATCTCTTCTTCAACAAGTTTACTTTGCTGAGTAACTTGTTACCAAAGTTGGCTACATTTTCTACTCCCTCCTCCACCTTGGTGACCCATTCTTCCAAGGCTGCAAACTCCTGATGGTCCGCTGAGTTTAAGGAATTCTGATTCACAGTGGCAATCTTGGTCCACAGCTTGCGCATTTCTTCTTTATATGACATTATAAAAGATTCCTTACTCAACTACCCCTGTATTGAGCACCAACTTGTGAAAATTTACTCTAGTGGTTGATTATTGCCTGTCAATCCAGTAACCTTTTTACTGCACAGGTTAGATTTCCTCGTGTACTTTATTGTGTTGCATATGATGTATTAATAAATAATAGTATGGAGATTATTATTCATAGTTGAGATTGAACAATTATTAGGCCCAACGCTTTGGCCAGTAATTCTGATTAAATGCTCTGTAAGTCATACTTGTAGGGATTCATTCCCTATATTCTTGTCCACCTGATCTTTGTTAAGTTACCCCAGTGACAGTCTCTCTTGGCACAACACACAGACAGCATCTATCGCTGATTGTGGTTCCTCTGTCTCTAGATCCCCGCTCAGATCTTTACTCTTCTCTCTGAGAGTCTTCCAATTATTGCCTTCTGCAATAATATCCTTGATATAGAATGACACAATAGAAGCTGATAGTCTAACTATACACTGAACTGACAATACCACTGTAGATAATATATATGTTTTACTAAATGATGTTTTTTATTATAGTAAATCCTAGGGAATTATATAGTAAGAAATTTGGCTGTCTAACCCTCAGTTGACACCTCTTTGATAAAATGGCAGCCGTTGCCATTAAATCATCCTTCCTTGTCTCAGCAGTGATGGTCTTCCCCTTCCTGGCTAGGATCCTGTCATTGGACATCCTTGAGACCTCAAATGGAAAGAGTCAAAAAACGTGTCCCTAACGTTTTTCTCTCAATCTAAGCAAACCAACCATAATTGGCTAGCGACCTTCTTAAGTAATGGGACTTATTACCCATTATGGCAAGTCACTTCACTAACTGATTGATTTGCTAGTTGCAGGTGGCATCACTTGCCTCGCAACTCACTATTCATTCCCAATCAGTTGGTGATGAAACCTGACCAATCCCAATTGGTACACCTCATAGTTAATCACTACCAGATGCCCCTATTTTTTGCCACTCTGCCCAATGAAATCTTAGGTATTCATCCAAATTGATTCCTGATAGATACGACCAGGTGAATATCCCAAAATCCCCTGAACATATTTCCTCCAAAACTCTGTCCAAATGATTTTCAATTCACTTCGCCTTAGGGAACTTTCCCCTAGTGACGCCAGGTAATCTAGAAGGCTGGGAATATGGGTAAAAATCCCAATAATAAATCTTCATCATATATGGCATAATTTAACTCTAGCAAAGACATCTTCCTGGAAAAATATCCCACCAGATGCTTTATTCCATCTTCACCTACTTGTAATAAAGCAGCCACTATGGTGAAGATGGAAGCATCAGTAGACACAATGAACTCCTTTTTGGGATCTACATGGTGAAGGAAGACGTGGACAACAGGGTGAACTTTACTTCTTGGAAGGCATTCTCCAAAATGGGGGACCATTGGAGCACTTTAGCTCCATTTGCCTTATATAGAGGTGCTGCCACCTCAGAAAGATTGGGCATGAGTTTCTTAAGGAACGTATGCATCTCCAAAAAACTCCTCAATTCCTTAACCAAAGTTGGGGTGGGCCACTCATGAATCGCTTTCTCCTTGTCTGAAGTTATCATGTGTCTTTGGATAAACACAACGTTGCCCAGAAAGGTGACCTGGGACTTGAAGAATTCACATTTGCTGACCTTCAGCATAAGGTTGGCTGTCTTTAACCTCTTTAACACTTTCTGAAGGTGTACTATATGGGACTCATGATCAGGTGAAAACACCAGGATATCATTCATGTAAGCAACCGTGCATACCCCTAACAAGTCCCCCAAAGCCGCATCAATATGGCATTGAAAGAAAGCAGGGGCATTTTTAAGCCCAAAGGGCATAAACCAAAATTTGAAGATTCCTTTTCTAGTACAGAATGCAGTTAGTCGCTCTTGGCCCTTCTTAATCCAGATCTGATTGAACGCATTGAGGCAATCCAACTTGGAGAAGACTTTAGCCTTCTCCACATAGCATGCAATCTGTGAGTCCAAGGGGATGGGATGTAAATCTGGTACAGTGACATTGTTTAGATTCCCATAATCTATGCAAGGGTGTAAAGTTTTATTGGCTTTCTCCATGAAGAGAAGTGGGGAGAATACTGGGGCGGTAAGCTGAAAAATCGCTCCTTTAGCTAACTGCTCCTTAACCCACACATCTAATGCTGCTTCCTCCCATATAGTCAAAGTGCAAATTGGGGAAAATATACACACCAGATCAACGGTGATCTTGAATTTGCAATCAAACTTAGAATGAGCAGGTAATATTAGCTGAAGTTGCATCAAACTAAGATTCCAGACCCTCAAAACAAGAAGGTATAGGTACCTCCAGTGAGGGTTTCTAATAATGGAGCAAGACCAAGAGTGTGAATATTGGGTCAGTGGGGCAGATCGCCCTGATAATTAGCCTCAGATAATGAAACAACTAATATATGACCATTCTTTAATGTTAAGGACAGGGTGTTGCCTTTCAAGTTGGTCCTGACGTCAAACTTTCACCACCACTCTACTCCCAAAATGATGGGCTATAAGAGGTTTTTGATTGCTTGGAAGCAGTTCATCAAAAGTCACTTGCCCACTTGATAATCCACTAACCCTAGTACCTTCAGGGTGGAAATACCTTAAGAAGTCCCTCCCCTAACCATACCATCTGGCAAGTAACTAACATCAAGGTAGTCGGCTAGGTCCTGGTTAATAAAATTCTCAGAGGCACCAGTATCCACCAAAATAGTAGTGCTGATTTTCCCTGAAAGGGATGAAATGACAGCAGTTAACAAAAATGTCCTGAATGATCTTTATTTTTATCAGACAACGCCAACACTTTACCATGAAAATCTTCTTCAGGCATAAGCATGCCCCCAGGGTACGTTTTGGCATCAAAAAATGGAGAGAAATAGTTGGCCACTATTGCTACTGAGAGCACATATCCCACCATATCTTCAGAAGATGCATAAACGGCCTTATATTTATAAAGTAACTACTTCTTCACATCCTGGGTTCTGCAGATCATAAGAATAGTCAAGCATGGTTTATCTGGAGTTATTTGGTATACTTAAATGGGCTCCATATCAAAGCCATAAGAAAAGATATTTGACTTAAGATATAAAATGGAACAGCGTTATAAAATGCATTTGGGGCTGAAAATGACACCATACCTATTTTTAATGATGGGTTGTGCACCATTATCCAAGGCCATCGCCACCAGGCCTTTGTTGATGATCCTGCCTGCACTGTCTGAATGCAGTGTCAAAGAAAAACTTTTATCTTATCAATTCTGTTAAATTTAGTGGAAAGTCAAGGGATCATGACTTCCAGATTGTGAAGCGTCCATATCCACCAGGTATGGGCAAGAAGGGTAGGTACTTTCAAGTCAGAGGAAACAAGGATAACTTCAGAATGCTCCAACCATTGGCAAAATGAGGTTACAGTAGTGAGCCCCACTGCAGTTGTGATTAACATCTGACACACCCCATTTGCACTTCATGAAAGTCCCACACAGAAAAGGTTTTTGCATGTAAAGTAAAGTGGACGGCTGACTAATGTAAAGAGTGTCTATAACTTCCCTGTTCCCATCAGGGTGGTGCACGGTGCACAGACCCAACGCTACAGAACTAGTTGTCAGCAATAAAGTTAGTAAAGCCCCGCAGAGGGTGCTTGAGCTGAAGTAACTTGGGGGAGGGTAGTTTATTGTATTAAAAGAGCAGAAACTAATTAAACAACAAGGCTGCGGTGAAGTTTATTTGCATAAAACTTTTCTCTCTTGTTGCAATTACTTTTGCAACCTATTTAATTCAAGACTAGGTAAATTTGATAATATATTCAAGGTGATTAGTGTGCACCCAATGCCAGGTGCAGTTGGGCGAGCAAAGTAAAGGGCAAAGGCGTAGGCTCCACACCTTACAAATTTTGTAAATGCCCTGGTGACAGTGGCAGCTTCAATAAAAATAATAAAATTAACTGGCGGTTAGTATTTCCCCAGAGATTTTGGCCTGGCAAGCAAAATGTAACCAGTTCATCAATACTCCACATTCCCAGCCCCTGTCATCAGTGGAGCACAGGGTTTAACTATTCCTGGATATTAACAAATGGCGCTTTGGGAAAAGTTCTGTGGAGATGTGCACAACCATATCCTGAATGCAGTATACATCGCACCACACTCCATGCCCTAAGGTTGGTTGGATCTCAGGTTTGAAAATAAACAAGCAGCAGATGAAGCCACACAGGTGCATGTGGTGGTAGACCTCCTAGACAGTCAACGGGTGGCCAAGGCAAAGCTCACTCATTGGAAAAATCAAATCAAATTTTTGTAACATTTGACTTCCTCCCCACAATGATTAAGCGCACAGTGCTGGAGCACCACCTAATGGCTGGGCTTAAGGCATATGGAAAAATTCAAACCTTTGATGAGCAATGATTTACGCTCATGCTGGACCTGTGCATGGGAAAAGTGATTGCTGTGATCACCCCATCCGCAGTTGTTGCAGAAGATTTGACCCAAATCCCCCACATCACATTTGTTTTCATTGACAGGCAGGAATCCTGCTTATTCTGTGTCACCATGGATAGCGCGCCCCCTATCTGCACCTTTTATTGCACTTTTGGTTACAAGGCCCACACCTGCCCAGCCAAGGAGGGCATCACACAAAAATAAATTCTACCCAAAGCAATGAGCAGTGCAGACGCCCACTATGAACCAGCCATAGATAATGATGCCGCCTTCCCATGGGGCATGCAGGGGTGTTACATTCAGGTCAAATCCGTGTCCCTGCAGGAGCATAAGAAGGCCAAGCAGGCCTTCAGGGCAGAGGCCAAGGCAGCAGCCATGGCCGCATCTGTGATCCCGCCTGTCCAGACCCAGGATGACATCAAGTTATTCATTGTGGAAGCGGCTCATGAAGCCATCCACCAATCATATTGGGCCAACCAACCTGATGACCTGATGGGTGAGTCAGATCTACCTGAGCAATGTTAACAAGCCTCAATCAAAACTGATTCTCCCACCAGTTTACCTCCCAAATTTTTGTTGACCTGCAATGATGCACCGTAGGAGCACAGCAATGCAAAAGTTTTTACCAAATCAACAAAAAAGAACAACAAAACTACAACTACATCCAAAGTGTCAGAGTCCCATAAACCCCCAAGTATGTCAAAAAAGCACTATACATGGCTGCTGCTGCTGAGAAAGTGGCAAAAGGGGGCCAAGGGGGGCCTTTCCCTTGCACCTAAGGTGCAATGGGGGAGCCTTCACAATAAGGATGTTGAACATCGCTGAACTCATGGCCTTGCCATCCTGGGCTAGGAAACTGAGTTTTCAAAAAAATAATTTTCCTGTGGAAATCCTGGCCATTCAGGAAACCCACTGTCCATATGGTGCTGAGGACACATGGGCAACCATGCTCCTCCCTTCCCTTTCCTTTTGGTTGCCACACTGTGGGGTGCTTATAAATGTGACCCATAATATTAAAAATTTATTTCTACAAATTCATACCTCAATGGCCATGTGTTTGTTGTGTCATTTTTGTGGGATGACAAAGTGCACGCTGTCATTAATATTTATGCCCCTACCTGTGCACAGGCTCACTGGTAAATCTTCTAGGCCTTTACTTTCCTTTCACTTCCCCCTGACTCATTTGTGGTGGGCGATATGAACTGCTGGGCTAACCTGACCACTGACCGCTGGCCTTTGGCGCCTGCCCCCACAAGGGCACATAGAACTTCACATTCTAAAGACCACTTTAGGGCTGTTTGGTACCCTACCTAAACATGCATCGCTGCTACCCAACATGCTCGTCCTCATGTGCACAATGGTCAGCTGAGGACAATGTCCTGCATTGACCTTATTCTTGCCCCATTGAAATTTTGGTCTCAGGTTGCACACTTTACAATGACAAAAATTGATTTCTCCAACCACAGGTTGGTGTTGATTTCCTTCTCTTTGTCACACCCAGCAGCACAGGCACCAAAGTGGTGCAAACTTTGGCCAGCTGAGATCACATTGCCCAGGTTTTCCTCATGGGTGGACACCAAAACCTCAGCACCAGAGTTTACCACACCATTCTGTGCAAACCCACTTACAACCTGGTAAAAGTTTAAAGCAAAAACTATCTTCCAGGCATGCCACATCTCATCATGTTGCTCTTGGGCTGCCTCAGCGGTCATTTTGTGCATGCTTGTAGAAGTGGACCACCTGGAATCTAATGTCCCTGCTGCAGGCTACAGCCTGGCTTGGGGTCATAAATGGGTAGAGGTGTCCGCTCACCTCAACGCACTGGTAAGGCAATACAAATATTGCATTTGTGTACAGCACAAAGCAAAAAATATAACGGCTGATGACACATGCTCCGCCTACTTTTTCCAAAATTCTTCACATCACAACAGACTTGGCCTGCACACAGATGAGGCGGCCAGACCACTCCATCACAGAAACTCCAGCCAGAAGTGTCAATTAAAGTTCAAAATTATTACTCTAAATTGTATTGCTCCAATCCAGTTGAACTGGCTAAAATTACTGAATTTCTCAAAAGTGCACATATCCACACCACTTCCCATTATCTGTAGTTAATAATTTTAATTTTTTGGGGCAAACTCTGGTATGCCGTTCACAGTGCACTGTACAGGAAATACCCAGGTCCAGATGGGATTCCTTATGAGTTCTAAAAGAATATTTTAATTATCTCCTCTTTGCTGCTTGCCTCAATGAATCAGTGTTTGCTAGAAACGCGCCTCCTTCCTGGAGGCCAGGAGGCTGACACAATAACGCTGTATAAGGAAGGGGATAAGCTGACCATCTAGTACTGGATAAGCTTGGCCAACTGGCGTCCCATATCACTTATTAACACTGATACTAAATTATTTACTAAAATTATGTCCAACGCCTAGAGGAAGTTGCCTCTGATCTCATTTTCTATGAGCAATTTGGTTTCATTCCCAAGCGGTCTATATGGGACAACATACATACTGTAGCCAACGTCTGCCAGTCCATGGCTACTAGAGCACTTGCTTTTTTAGACCAGCAGGAGGCTTATGATAGAGTCAACTGGGATTACCTCAAAGCCTACCTCCATAAGTTCCACCTCCCCCATTGGTTCATTAATTGGGTGATGTTGCTTTTGGAATCCACCACAATGGCTGTGCGTGGCCCTTGCTTCCTCACTGATGTAGTTCACCCTCAAAGGGGCCTCTGACAAGGGGACCCTTTGAGCCCACTCTTACATTACTTCATCATTGACCCACTTTTGCCTAACATGAATGCCTGCCTTACTGGTGTCCATGTGCAAGGTCAAGCACCAGTCAAGATGTTGGCGTTTTCTGGTGATTGTGTGGTTGGGGTATCTAACAGCAAGATGCATATGTGCTTGAGGATATTATCCAGGTTTACTCCAGGGTAAGTAACGCTGCACTTAATGCCTTCAAAACTGAAATCATTCTCCTTTGGCATTTCCAAGCCTGCTGGTCACCAGCACCCCATTTCCTTCCTGCTTCAGCAGCTAGCTCACAGGTTTGCTTTCCACGCCCACCCCAAACCGCCCCACTTGTGCTCCATTTTGTTCCAAGACCACTGCTGGTCTAGTTCCCCATTTGGGTGTGTGGCTGGAGGCAGGAGGGTATGCCTCATTGGTGATGGAGCACCATATCCTGGACAATGTCACAAAATGCATCACCTCCCTCAGAGCCCACCAAACTTCCCTCACAGGCAGAGTTGTGCTGGCCAACTCTATTCTCCTATCTAAAGTTTGGTTTGTGGCCCATGCTATCACCTTTTCCCCATCTTTCTTCACCTTGCTATATGCCCTACTGCAAGGGTGGCTTTGGTTAGGCTGCCCACTGCCAGTGCACCTGAATGTCTTGTTTGGCCCTCGCCATTGTGGTGGTATGGGCCTGCTCAACTACTAGGACCATGAGGCCAAAATACTTGGCACATGGATTGCTGCAGTCACTAACCCACACTCCACACCCAACACTGGTTACGTGCAGCCTGCTCTAATTTCTTCCATGCCCTGAGACTCATCAATCATACCTGCCCCCATTCTCAGTTAAAAATCTTACCTCACATCCCTCTACTGAGGTCCTGCATGGGACGTCACCCCACTTCAAGATAATTCTCCTCTCCATGCAGAGCGCAGAGTGGAAAATTTGCATCAGTGAGAACACCACCTAGATGGGTCACCCTACTCCCCACTTCACATAGAAAGTACAAGGTCAAGCCATTCTAAACAGTTTGATACCAAGGAGGTCCACTATTATGACCAGGGTGGATTATCTGGACATGTTGGACACTCCCTACTCCCTAGAAACCCAGAAAGCCATCTGGAAGTATGCCCATCAACCTCTTTTGCAGCCACATGTTTGTTCCCATGTGTGGCACTGCTTGAAATGATATACCATACTGCTGAGCAATCCACTGCATCACACTCCTCATGTGTTGTATGTGACCAATATGGGACATTGGTTCACTGCCTGAAAGAGTGCCCTTCATCAAAATTAATCTGGCGGGAGGTTCAATGTCTCTTTTTCCAGGAGCAAACACAGCCCTTCAGCCTATCTAAGGACCTCTTTGCCTTGTCCTTGAATTCTCTTATACAAATTCCCTCTGAGCCTTAGTGGTTGCAATTGCAATGTGGACTATTCACAAGGTTGTCTTGGATGCCATTTCAGGATCTACTCCCACCCTCCAGGAAGCTGTATATCAATTCCAGTCACACCTTATGGACCACTTTCAAGAATAGTTGTTTGGGTACCTACCATCCTCAATGAAAGTTGGTCTCATCCTGATTTCCAGTTTAATCTATCACTTCAGACCCCTTCCTTCATATATGCTCAATAGTGGTGCAAGCCTCTACTCACAATACCTCCTTTCTTTACTTGGCATTCCCGCTGGCAACAGAAGATAGCATTAGCTACTCTGGGGTGCCTCTTGCTTATATTAGTTCTTTTAGTTTACATATCAGAAGTGTCCATCTCATGGACAGCCTTCCCCAAAAAAATAAAAATTTAAAAACAATGCTGGGGTGAACCCCAAAATGGAGTCCATCCCCAAGCGGTGCTCTGGTCTGGAGGGCGGAGGTGGCCCAGTGGTGCACCAGAGAGGAGAGTTATGGTTGTAAAAATTTAAATGGCTAATGTTGTTCAAGACCCATTGAAGAGGTCCACGCACAGGTTTTACCAAGTTAACATAAAGAAAATGTATACTAACAAAGTGTTTTATTATGGAGGAAGTCGACCAATGAGAGAGTTTGGTCTCAGGTAAACAATTTAAGGAAATTTAGAGGAATTATTTGATAGATGGAAGTGGTGCTAAGCCCATGTGCACCAATAAGCGCATGCTTCCATTGGGTAGTGTACTATAGCTGGTAATTGATCAAACTCAGTTTATTGATTGTAGGTAAGGCCAACCTGAACTGGAAATTTTAAAAACTTAATGAGTTTCAAGACCCTGTTCACAAAGAAACTGAAGCAAACTGCATTATTTATTATGTGGCTGGTTTGTTTTAATGCACCTTTTTTAATGCAGAGTTGAACTTATCTCACATCCCCAGGACTAACCTGGCATTTCTCATCTTAACCCAGCGTTAGTCCAAGGTATGTTTGAGGTCAGTAAGGCCTACCAACTTCACCTTTTTTTCCTCCTGACGTTCAGCTTTATCCTTGGTATTGGTCCCCATAGTCATGTCATCCTCAAGCCATAAAACTATTGTTCAGAGAAATATTCCTAGTAAACATCTAGTAATCCTCTAAGTTTTAATCACTGGATTGATAATATTTTATCATAAATGATCTCTGACAATAAATAAGTAATTAGGTTGTCTATTTTAGTATTTATAATTTAATTAACTTGTAGGAGTTAATCAGGTTTTGTCACTAATTGATAAGGGGTTTATGAGTTGCTAGGCTTTGATAACGCCTTGGAGAAGCAATCTGCAAGTTACTCTAAGGTATTACAACCTGCTGATTAGGGTAAAAGTACCATTGCCTAAGCAGGTTGCTAATATAATAAGGGTGACATGCTAGGTTTGATCAAAAGCATTGGGACATGTTTTTCAATTCAACCCAGAAGAGATTAAATTTTGGGTCAGCAGCGGAATCTGATTAGATCAATGAGGAAAATAACTATCGGATGTGTCTCTGGAGGGTTAATGCATCAGCAACAGTTGCTATTTTCAAGTGGGATACCAACAGAATAGTTGTGTACCAAATTATTTTTTAACTTCATTGCATTTTATTAAATAAAGCAGACTTGAAGACTTGAAGATACTTTTTAAATTAATAAAGATTTATAGTAACTTTAACTTTCATACATCTAGTGTATTTTTTATTCTTGGGACTAGAGTGTAATGATAGTATACTCTTTGTATACTTTATTGCTGTCAAGATTTTTATGAACTCTGCGTTAAGAGAGAGATAAAAAACCTCTGAACCCTATACTAGGTTAAGTTCTATTATAAGAGAGGAGTTAGAGAGAGAAGTTCTATATTCTTCCAGAATTACCTTTAAAGATTAGAAGGACAAGCACCAGTTTAGTATTGAGCCTAATATTCAAAATCAGCTGCAAGAAATTCAACTATAGTAATAGTCTTTATACTATTACCACCTTTTTAAATTCATTATTAACAACTTATATAATGCACATATCAGAAATTTTGCAGGTAAATGGAGAGCTATATTGGAATTCAGGGTTTTTTGGTTGCTCTCTGGCGCTTGACATTCTGAATTTTAACAATATGTGCAGGAGAAAATTCAATCTCTACTGTAGAAATAACTACTTTTGAGGGGACTTTTAAAAACACTAATATAGAAAATAATAAAACCTAAATGACACTAAAAAGCTGGGTTTTTATAGTTTATTAGTGAGTGCAATAGGTTGAAGAGAGACCTCCATTAACTGGTTGCTGCTTAGTATCTAAACAATTCAAGGTTTGTATTAAGATGTTCAAAGAATTCAGTATATGCTACAAATATCTAAATTAGAAAATATGAGGTTCTAATCTATCAGATCTATTAAAACTTGCTTTGCTTCAACAGAATGGTTGTGAAAGGGTCAATAGTAGGCAGGACCAGTTTGTTAGGTAAGGATTTGATATACTGGAATCAATCACCGTTGGGGAAGACTTTTGTATCTATGGGATGTCTTCTGAGGCTATAAAGCGGGGTGGTCTCACATAGGTAGTTTGACTAAATTATTTATGGAACAAGGGGGACATGAATGGGCTTTTTTAATTTATTGGTTGGTTGGAGCAATTCAACTACTTAATCTTGTGTTAGTTGGCTGAGAATTATTAATAAATGTATCATCCTGATTCAAAGGGTTTCACTAAGAGTTGGTCAGAGTCTTTTGGCTAATTTGTCCATATTATGAGCCAAAGTACTCTTACTACAATATTGGACTTGTATCTAGTACTAAAAAATATTGGACTTGTAATTGTCCAACAAGCTAAAATTGGGCCAGACAACCAGAAGACTACATTTGGTACTTATTGCTAAGGGTACACAGCCTCCCAAAAGTTAACATAATTAACATTCTTTTAAAAGTGACCAGGTAAGAAGGATGGCACTGAAACAGTAGTTTAGGAAAGGAATGGTATGCTCTTGGGAATTGATAGGGGAAGAGGGCCAGCACCACAACGAAGGGAATATAAGCCAATCTGGGGTACACAATCTGGCAAGGTGGCAATTTGGGAGCTTTGGAGTAGTGTCAAATTAATGACAGATTTTAACAAGGGTGGGGCACCAAACCAAGAAAAATGAGTAAATGTGTGATTAAATTTTGTAATTTTTATTTTCTTGACAAATCAATGTTAAGGGAATTCTCTAGCTGGGCACAAGAGGCCTCAATGTCCAGCAGTATAAGCATAACACATTGGAACCCCACAAATTATTTAATAACAAAGTAAAAAGATGACAATAGAGAAATTTTTTGTTTAGTTAAAAACTAAAATCCAGGGACAGAATCAATTGACACCCTTCAATAAAATATGGCAACTTATTTATAGTATCTGGATACAACTTTGGTGTTTAGGAAATCAATGCTTGATTATATATATGAAGAGCAAAGTACATTGCTTTAACAACAAGACTTAATGAACTTTTGTTAACTAACCTTATGGTACTCCACAATTGAATGAGGTCTTGCTGGCAATACTGAAAAGTTGTGATCCAGTATACTTTTACAAAGTCAATGTGGCTTGAACTTTACAAACTTGAGGCAAAGTATCTTTAACATCTAGGTGCCAACTCTAAACCTTACACATCTAAGCAGGGGAGTATAATATTGTTTATATTTACATCCATCTAGCATGTAAAAGGGATAAAAAGTATTTGGGCAGGATAAAAGTCCTAGTTTTGGGGGTAGACTGGCCAATCCAGCCTGTACTTGTTTAGCTGCTGGGAAAACTATGCCTTTTGGGAGGGTGTCTTTACCTCAAGTGGAAGCACCAGCCAAATGATAACAGTAATTTTGAGGTTAACCACTCGCGTTATATTTTAAGCTTTGAAAATTGTCTTCAAAGCGGGGGCAAGCAGATCAAGAAAGCTCACCCACTGCATTTCAATAAACAGTATATAATATACTTTCTTTTAACAAGACTAAAGCATCAATATACTTTTTTTGTTAAAGATCACTATGAAATTAGGCCAACAGTTAATGTTTTTGTATTTGATCATATAGAAGTATTTTAATATGCAGTATTTGATTTATGACATAACTATAAGTTAGGTTGCTTTTTAAAAGGTTTATATATATGACGGTATAATTTAAGCCTTATTTTTCATTTTATTTTGTCAGTACTACAAAAATAGATTAACAATTATAAATAGTATTTTCACTTAATACTAGATTTATAGGATTTTATAGATCTTACCTTACTTCTATAAATACATGGTTTAAGAAAATTAAAGCACCAAAAGCTACACTATTAACGCTAAAATTCTGTTAAACTATTCACTTCTAAGCATATTTTAACAAAAACTATCCTTATAAAGGTTTTAAAAATCAAAAAAATAAAATTTGCTTATCTTATTTTGCTCTCAAAATCGAATTTATAATTTGAAATTAAATTTTCATTTAAGATGTTTCTAAGTAAAATAAGCCCAAAGGCTAAAAATTAGCATTAACTAGTAACAGACGTGCTTTAAAGAAACAAATAAAATCCAAACTGATTAAATAGATTAGGAGGTATAAATGAACTGCTACAATTTTTTTTTGCTTTCTCAGAAATGTATTTTTTAACATTCAAAAGAGGAACACTAACATCTAACTAAAATAAGCTAATAGAATTTTATTTGTATTTAATTTAGAGTTGTCTGGTAGATAATTTAACATTGTTAATATTACCAAAAAATTAAAAAAGCTATGGCCTTTCTACAAAGTTTATTTTTTAGCGTTAAGTTTACGAAGATAGAAATCGAGTTCCTTGCCTTCAAGGATGTAGCCATCACAGCGTCCAGATTGTCCAGGACGTGATGAGATAGCGGCATACAAACGACCAGAATTAAACTGTTGCTCAAGATGAGGATCGATAGCAGCCTTGTCTTTACGTGCAGCAAGCTTGCGTTGAACATGATTAGATTTTTTCTTTTCTGCTTCATCTTCAACCTATTTTGTTAGCGTATAAATTTAAAATTTGTAATTACATTCTTCTTTTTGCGACCAAGTGGAACACCATAATGTGCCTCATACCATTGACGAATGGTGCAGCATCAATCTGAACAATAGCAGATTTTACAAGAGTATTAGTACGAACTAATTCATTGTTTGATGCATTATAAACAACAGAAACGATGCGGGCTTTGCGAGAAATGGACTCAGAGCCCCAAGAGTAAGTACCAGTCTCCAAACGCATAGCGCGGAACTTAGTGTTACCGCCACGAGTACGGACAATATGAATTCTCTTGGGTCCAAGCTTTGTGTTAGCACTCTGACGTCCTAGCTCAAACTTTCTCTTTTTGCGGTATTGGGCACGCTTGGCACCAGTTGCCGACCGTTTGTGGCGCGTATCTCTGCTGATACCTAATTTTTTTAGTGATCATTCATAATTTTAGATTACCCATTGTAAGGTACTAGTAATTGTTGCAGTAAGAGAGGAAAGTTTGGGCTTGCATCTAAATTATAAGAAACGATACACTGCCTTCAAGTAGGACAATCGGGTCATAACATGGATGTCGAACCCCAAATATAGAATTAACGAATCTAAGCTGTTTAACTCAGCGTTGCTCAAGTTTATATTTACCAAATGCTTCTAACTGGTTATTTTAGCTTTTATATTGTAGATGGTCATCGATAAGTTTAGGAATTGACTAATTGAATCAACCAAATCATTAGCCGCTTAGTAAAACAAATTGGATTTATTATTTCAATCGAGAAATTTCAACCAATTAGCTAAAGCATTTCCTTCTATCGGCTCAATCAAAACCCAGCAAACAATTAGACAAAGCCATTCATATCATTAAATCAATCAAGTAACCACTAACCACTCGGCCAAAGATAATTAAATATGTCGAATCGATCAAATAACCATACGCTTACCGATACCACTGAGCCTATCGAATTACCCAAATACCACCAAACCACTTGGCAAACCCAATGAAACCTATTGAATCAGCTGAAAACCCCAAACCTTCAGCAAAAAGCAATAACGATTCCAATTAAATCATACATATCATTTTTATATCTTTTAAGGAATTTTATTTATATAATGCTCAAGAAAATGAAAACCTGCCTATATTGGTTCTTAAAGTTTATAAAATGTTTGTGCCAAGTTAGTATATTTTTTTAGTACTAGATGGTCCCAACCCAAGGGGGCCAAGTTAAAATATTTTAGTTCATTCGTTTAGAAGATTTAGGTTGGCACGATATTTTTTTACAGATCTCTCTATTTTTTACTGATTTCATACCATTTTTTACTATTCTTACATTTTTTCATTTTTTTACACTTTTTTTATTTTTAAAGTTAAATTTTAAATGAGGCATGCTAACCAGGGGACGGACAGTACCAATACTCAAAGAGCAAATGGCAAAACCAAAACAAAAACGGAATAATTAGAACAAAATAAAACCTCCAAGGGGTGGATACCCCAGTGGTAGAGTATGGACTCACTACCACTGCCTCCCTGAGTTTGATCCAGATAGATGAACTTTGGGTAGGGGACAGTTATAACTGTGTTGGTATTGCACACCAATGCCCCAAACCAAGATAGCATATAGCAAGGCAGTCCATGGAGTTCCTGGCCTATCATATGCCACACATGGAGGTTTTCTGGGTTTTATCATACTTTCCCATTTCTTTAATCCCTTAATTGGTGCAGTATTATCTCCAGTTCAGCTCACCTCAAATAAAATTTAAATTTAAAGTAAAACCTCCAACCAAGCAGGGAATGGAAAACTGCTAATCCACCATGGCAGAGGGGGAGGATGTGATGGGAGGTGCATCCACATGTGTATCAACCACATCAGATAAATCAGCATTGTAGAAGTGGATTGAGGCTGAGAAAAAGGGTGTCAGGGCGTCAGCATGGTGGGGGTCAAGGTGTAGTATAAAAGGGTTGAGATACACAATATTAGCCTTAACAACAGCTTCAATTAATTCTGCCACATGATGTTCAGCTTGAAGGTGGGCATCAGAAAGTAAGGAAAACTGGCTATATTTTGACTGGTGGTAGCAGTTTTTAGGTCAAAGTTCAATAGGGAAGTAACATGCTTGACAGAGTTATGGGCAGCATCTTCCAATTTGTTGATATTATCCTGCACATTTTCAAGAAAATTGGAGAGAGGTAACTACAGACAGGCATTTGTGAAATTCTTCAACAGACTCCATTACTGCAATATGGAGTTGGTGACAATGAGGGGAGGCCACCACCACTAAGGCAAGCTGGTGGTCACTCTGGAAGGGGATAGCATTAGGTTTTGGGGCATAATGTCTGGGCAGGAGAGGTTTGTCAAAATCTAAGAAAAAAATTCATCTCAATCATACCCATCAGGGCTTCCTCACCTGATTTGTTAACTGTCTTTTTAACTATTGCACCTGTTTAATCAACCTCATCCAATAGGGACCAAGGATTTTGGTTCACAAAAATAGTGGAGGCAAGATTAGGGTGGGTGGTAGTAGGCAATGGAAAGCTGCTTGGGGGCAAACAGTGACCTAAGCCTAATTGGTTGGGGTAAATTCAGGTAGGTGAACATGGCTGGTTTGTGGTGGGTGCAGATTCCCCATTCTGGCTCATCAAGTGAGAGTGTTAGGTGGGAGGGTGTTGGGATTTTTGCCCATATTCCCAACTGACTGGATTGCCAGAGGTTGCTAGGGAATAATTCTTTATAGCAAAGTAATTTTGATATCAGTTGACCTTGATTTTAGGGTAACAATGTTTGGGGGATTTTAGATAATTCACCTGGTTTAGATCCATCAGTGATCAATCCAGGTAAATGCTTAAGATCTTATTGGGCAGAGTTGCTGACAAAATAGGGGCATCTGATAGTTGATCAATGATTAACTATCAGGTGTACCAATTAAGATTGGTCAGATTTCATCACCAACTAATTGGGAATTTAAGGAGCAAGTTGTGAGGTGAGTGATGCCACTTGCAACTAGAAAATTGATCAGTTGGTTTGTGATCTGCTATAAAGGGTAACTAGTCTTATTACCTAAGCAGATCGCTTGCAAAATATATTTGGTTCACTGGGTTTGAGTGGAAAATGTTAGGGACATGTTTTCCAACTCTTTCCATTTTAAGTCTTAAGGATGTCTGACAAAGGAATCCTAACCAGGATGGGGAAGACCATCACTGATGAGATAATGAAGCATAATTTAATGGAAACGGCTGCCATTTCATTGCTGAGGTGCCAACCAAAGGTTGGGTGCTGAATTCCTCTATAAATTCCCCTGATAATTCACAATAAAAAAGAAGTTAGTTAGCAGAATTCATTATTAGTTTTAGTTCTATTCATCTTCAAGAAAATTATTTATGTATGCTTTAATTAAAAGACTTTTTAAGATAAAGAGTAAGGATCTGAGAGTGGATTCAGAGAAGAGAAGCTGAATTGGGGATTACTGCTGACTGTGTGTCACCAGAGAGAAGCTGTAAATGAGGATCTAAGCTTGGATCAAGTTAGGTGGTATAAGGGAGCAAATCCCTATTAAGGACATCTTAAGTATATTATGGGGAAATAATGGTCAAGCGTTGGACCCAATGCTAGTACTTTATTCAACTACAGATAATAGTCTCCATACTATTATCAAACAAATACATCTTACTATCAGACAATGTGGAGAATTGCACAATACTGAACCTGTGCAGTCAATTAATTTAGGGGTTATCAGCTGAGAAGAATTAAGAAATCCTTAAATTATAACAGGGGGGCAACAAAACACCCCAATTTAATGCCACTGACAAGGGTTAAGAGACAGAACTATATGAAGTGGCATGGGGGCAGGGCTTTTTAAAATGGTCAAACCTAAAACAAAGAGGACAAATCTGTCAACCATTGTTGACATGAGCCCATAAGAAATGTTCTGGTGCTGCCACAATTCAAGCATGTGAGGGGATTTGTTGCACAATAGAATAGTGGTGTGGGGTGATGGTGGCAGTGGCGCAAGGGGCAGCAAGGCGCTCTGCACCAGAAGGAATGGTGAAGATGAGGTTGGATTGAGAGCCATAAGCCCTGACATTAACTGTTTATATAGAATTTGGGGTGGGAGGTTTAAAGAGAGATTTGCAAATGACACCACCAATGTGGTGTCAGTCTTTTTAGTAATTTCATATATCTTTTACTATTTTCATATCATATTTTTCATAATTTTCACATAAAATTGAAAAAAGAAGAAATCAAATACTTTATCATAAGAAAACTTTATAAATTAAAGCTTTAATGCAATTATTTCTTATTATCTATAGTATCTTTTTAGTTTTCTTTCCAACCAACATCAATTTGAGTGATTTTTGAAAAACAAGTTGATTTTCCACCACCACCTTACCACATCTATATCAAAATTTATGTCCTCAGATCCACACTTGTTGCCCCAGTATGGGGCAGCAGTGCTCCACCCACTAGTGTTTACCACCCAGAAGGCAAATGCATGTGGATTGGCTCTTTCAGTCCGCCAAATACATCTGGTTGCTATGTCCTTCCAAGGGACATAGCGCTCCACCTCACATGAGTCCACTCAACCTGCCCCCACCCCCTAGCCCTACCTCAATCCAATATCCACTTTTGCCTCCGCATTGAAAGTGGGATTCTCTTCCCATATGCTGACAAAGTGATAATTGAGCTGGCAATGTCCACCTTTGCACCAGCAGGGTTAATCAATTTCCGCTCTTACAAGGGCTACTTCAATATCAGATTCCCAACTGAAGAGGATGTGGACGCTGCAGCAGCAATGCCCTTAATTTATAAAAACACACCATTACCACCATCCAAACATGTCTCCCCAAAGATACCACACTTGTGGTGATCTTTAAAAACCTCCTCTCACACCTTCCCCCTCAAACACTCTATGAGTAGTTGATGTCTGGGCTGTCCACTTATGGCACAGACCCCATAATCCAATTCCTTGCCTCAAGTGGTGCTGAGCGCCTAGTGGCACCTCAGGCAATGGCCATCATTACCTCCTACCAGTTAAACATGGCCCAGCACATCCCACCGCATGCCTATATCCCATCTGCACCCAACCATTTCTTTTAGGCCTGCACCAACAACAGTTTTACAATTTTCCCCCTCTCCTATGAATTGACCCATATGAAAAAAGCATGTCAATATAATTCACACCCTGCGAACATGGCCAATTCCACCCATGAGGCCACACCAACAGCGTTTGTTTGGGAATTTTGGCTGCCCCCACCCTCACAGGCCATGCACTAAAATAAGAAGCAAAATCCAGCACCTCAAACCCAAGCTGGCCAATTCACACCCATGCTAACCAATCAGGTGCAGGCTTGGACCAACGTTCAATCCAAAAAAAATCTACACCTCAAAACTTACCTAATTACAGTCACCTATATCAAATCAATCCAAGTTAATTAAAATCCCTGGGACTTATTGGATGAAGTGACTAAATCTGGTGAAATTGTCCCACCTTCAACTAAACCAATCGATATAGAACCATTTATTAATTCAGACTTTGATGCTTCATTCCCATCCAAACAATATTTCCCCAAACCCAATGCTATCCCATACCAAAGTGACTACCAGCTTGCTGAGGCCATGGTGACCTCACCCAAAAATTGCCATCTTTGTGAAGCTGTGTCAAAATTTGTTGATGAATTAAAAAAAGGGCTGCACCCCCTTTGTTTCCCTCTGATTTTCCTCCTACTACAAAAAAGAAAATCCAACGCCTCTATGAAACTGCCACCACCACTGTCAAACGTGTCATTACTCTGGCAGAATTTTCCCATCCACACATGTCATTAGAGTAAACATTGAAAAATTAGCCCAACTTCCTGACACCTGCATCCAAGCCAAACACTATATTGTTGAACTCATAGAGTCCTCCAGGCCCAAATTGTCAAACTCAACTGCTACCTACCTCGCCTCAACCCTCATACTGGGGATGCCCCCAACCCCCTTACTATCAGCATTAATCTGGTTTTTTCAATGCTAATCCCAAGGATGATGATTTTGATCCACCTGTTCCCCCCTCCCCCTCCGCCATGGTGGTATAAGTAGCTCACCGCTGTGCCACCTGGTAGATGTTTTTTTAATTACTTTTGTGTTTCCCGCTGCTCATCTAGGGCAGTCAGTTCATGTTTTTTTGGTTTATTTTTGTAGTTTCTGTTTTGGTATTGTCCGTCTCCTTGTCAGCTTGCCTCAGTTAGATAAAAAATAGAGTATCTTTTTAGTTCATAAGATACCTCAAGACTGAATTAGCTATAAGTTGTTAAAGATTGACATTATAACTTTCTTCTTGTTTTCTTCTCATTTTATATTTAACTGAGGCAAGCTGACCAGAGGACAGACAATACTGAAACAGAAACTCTAAAACTAAACCAACCAATAACATGAGCCAAATTCCCTAAATGAGCATCAAGAAACACAAAAGTAACGAAAAAACAACCTACCTGGTGGCACAGCAGCAAGATGATTACCCCACCATAGCAGAGAGGGAGGGGGGATCAGGCGGATCATCATCATCATCATCATTGGGTTCAGCATTGAAGAGGTGGATCAATGCTGATAGAAAGGGGGTCGAGGCATCCACAGGATGAGGGTCAAGGTGATGAAGATAGCCATTGCGTTTGACAATTTGGGCCTGGGTGAAGGCCTCTATGAGTTTGGCAATATGGTGTTCAGCTTGCATGCAGGCGTCAGGAAGTTAGGCTAATTTCACAATGTTTGCTCTGATAATATGTGTGAATGGGAAAAATCTGCCATATAAATGACATTCTGATAGCAGTGGTAGCAGTTGCATGGAGGCGTTGGATTTCCTCTTTTGCAATAGGAGAAAAATTGGAAGGGAACAGGAGGGGAATGCAGCCCTTTTTTAAAATTCAGCAACAGATTTTGGCACAGATTCACAAAGATGGCAATTTTTGGGTGAGGGCACCGCAGCCTTGGCAAGCTGGTGGTTGTTTTAGTATGGGATAGCATTAGGTTTGGGGACATATCATTTGGGTGGGAGTGGGGCATCAAGTCTAAATTCATAAAAGGTTCTAAACCAATTGGTTTAACTGAAAGTGGGACAATTTCACAAGATTTGGTCACTTCAAATAATAAGTCCCAGGGATTTTAATTAACTTGGATTGATTTGATGATAGGTGGCTCTGGTTGGGTAAGTTTTAGGTGGAGAATTTTTTAGATTAAACATTGGCCCAAGCCTGCACCTGATTGGTTAGCATGGGTGCAAATTGGCCAGCTTGGATTTGGTTGCTAGATTTTGCTGCTGTTTTGTTGAGCGCACTACCTGGGGGAGTGGGGGCAGCTAAAATCCTCACTCAAACGCTGTTGGTTTGGCCTCCTGGTGGGGTTGGCAGTAGTTGCAGGGCTTGAATTATATCAAAATGCCTTTTTGGTATGGTCCAATTCATGGCAGAAGGGGCAAACTGTGCAGCTGTTGTTGATGCAAGCCCAAAAGAAGTGGTTGGGTGTGAATGAGATGTAGGCATGCGGTGGGTTATGCTGGGCCATGTTCAACTGGTGGGAGGTAGTGATGGCCATTGCCAAGGTGCCATGAGGCGCTCAGTACCACTTGGGACAATAAATTGGAGGATGGGGTTTTTGCCATAAGTGGCCAGCCCTGACATCAACTCCTCATAAAGTGTTTGAGGGGGAAGGTGTGAGGGGATGTTTGCAAATGTCAATAAAAGTGTGGTATCATTAGGAAGATATGTTTAAATGGTGGTAATGGGGGTGTTTCTGTATATTAAGAGCGTTGCTGCTGCAACAGCCACATACTCTTTGTTGGGGAATCTAATATTGAAGTAGCCCTTGTAAGAGAGGAAATTGATTAACCCTGCTGGTGCAAAGGTGGACATTGCCAGCTCAATTATCACTTTGTCAGCATATGGGAAGAGAATCCCACTTTCAATGCGGAGGCAAAAGTGGATATTGGATTGAGGTAGGGCTAGGGGGTGGGGGCAGGTTGGGTGGACTCATGTGAGGTGGAGCGCTATGTCCCTTGGAAGGACATAGCAACCAGATGTATTTGGCGGACTGAAAGAGCCAATCCACATGCATTTGCCTTCTGGGTGGTAAACACTAGTGGGTGGAGCACTGCTGCCCCATACTGGGTAACAGGTGGTGGATCTGAGGACATATATTGGAAAATTGATGTGGTGAGGCGGTGGTAAAAAATTGACTTGTTTTCAAAATCGCTCAAAAGTGATGTCAAGTGGTTGTTTTCTTCTCATTATACTTTTAATTTTTGAGAAACTATTTTTAGTTAGGTTTAGCATATACCTATATAGCAATAAGTATATTTTTAAATATTGTTGACAAAGTAATCTCTTAGAATTTTAGTACGATGAATTCCTGCTTTATCTATTAAAAATTAAATTTTTTTATAAAATTACTAAGAATACTTCTTAAAACAAGATTTATATTTAAAGAAATATACCTTCATCAATATTAATAAACAATCTGCATATCACTTCTCATTATTTATAACAGATTTGAAAAGACATATCTGTACCTTTTTTGGCAGGTACAATGACCTGAACAAATTATCCTTTAATGGTCTCATATAAGTTCTTCTTAAATGCAGGTGTCAAGATTCTGATATGACTGGACAATAAGCCCTACGTTGTTATGGCAGAATGGGTGGAAATTGGCTGAACTGAGTTGTATATGATATTAATGAGATTGCCTTAAAATTATAAGGAGAGTGTCTATAACTCTCCTGTTTCCAGCGTGTGGTGCATAGTGCACAGAGCCAACGCCAGAAACTAGTCATTAGTAGCAAAGTTATTAAAGACCAGCAGAAAATAATTAAGTAATAATAACTTAAGTTGAGGATAGTATTATTAGAGGGAGTAACAAAAAGGAGCAACATGGTGCATGGAGTGGTAAGGTATAGGCTCCCTAGGCTTGAGGGAACTTGGGCGTCCCAACGGTGCACAATGGATAGATTTAGAGTAGTTAAAATTAAATGGTTAATATTGCATGAGACCTTTTTAAAGAGGTCCACACATAGGATCATCCAAGATAACATAAGTATAAAAATAATGTATTAGCAAAGGGTTTATTAAGAGGGAAGTTGGCCAATGGGAGAAATTGGTCTCAACATGAGGAATTTAAGGGAATTTGGGAAAACAATCAATTTAAGAAAGTGAGTCTAAACTGAGGAACACTAATAGGTGCACACTTCCATCAGGCAATAAACTGTACTTGGTAATCAACTAAACTTGGGTAATTGATTGTAGGAATGGCCGACCCAAGCTGGGAATTTCAAATTCCAAATGGGTTTCAAGACCTCGTTTACTTAAAACTGAAGCAAACCATTTTTGTTCAGCAAAAAGCTAGTTCATTTTAATGCGCCTGCTGTTATAAAGAGCTAAACTTCTCTTGCATCCTAAGGACCAACCTGGGCATATTTGGCTATAACCCAGCGTTGATCTATGGTATGCTTGAGGTCAGGGAGGCCTGCCAACTTCACCTTCTTAGCCTCCTGACATGCTGCTTTGTCCATAATGTTGGTCTCAATTATGATTTCATTTTCTAACCATGACATTATCCTCTCCTCCTTTCAGGGCTCAACCCCCCTCCAGGGGATTGCACCAGGGAAAAGTTCTTGTGGGCTGGGGCCAACTTCATTGTGGCAAAAGTTTGCTTTGACTGAGATCTGGCGGCCTGGGGAAAACGCTTGTGGAAAACATCAATAAGTCTTGGGCATGTGCAAAGTCACATGCTGGTATCCAACTATTTTCCACAAAGTCAAATCCCTTCCAGGATACCAGGTACTCAAGTCTTCATTTTACTCAGCGGGAGGCTACTATCTCCTCCACTCTTACTCTGGTGCCCCATCCACGAGATAAGCCTCCAGATTCTCTGGTGGGGCCCCTCAAACAATGTCAACTTGCTTTCATGAAAGACAGAAAAGATCTGAAATGAAGAGGGAAGATCCAACTGGAATGAGGCGTGGCCCACCTTTCTAACAACGAGGTAAGGGCCAATACTCTTTGGTCCCGGATTTTTGCATAGCTGCTTGATAGGGATGTTACAAGCATCAAGCATCATGAGATCCCTTCTTTGTACACTGTACCCACTCATTGCTTATCATCAGCGTTATACTTATATACTTGCATTGACGCCTCCAAATTTGTGGAAACCACCTAGTGTACTTTCTTTATAGTATTGGAAAAGTCCACCACCGCTTCCACTTTAGATCCACAGCTGGGCTCCATATTGATGGTGGGATTAAACCCATGGTTGGTGAGAAATGGGAACAACCAATAGACGCATGTAAAGTGTTGTAGTAGCTAAATTGGGCCATAGGAAGGTGAGAAACCCAATCTGAATGATCTGTGGCAGTGTAACATTGCAGAAACTTTTATATGCACTGATTCACTCTTTTGGGCTGCCCATCTGATTGAGAAGTGATAGGCAGTTGAATGGCAGGGGCAAATCTGAAGAGTCTTACACAATTCTTCCCAAATGACAGAGGTAGACTGGGGCCACCAATCACTGATAATTTCTTGGGGGACCCCGTTAAGTGCAAACATATAAGTGATGAAGAGCCTAGCCATCTCAGCTGTGTTTATTGTTGTTCTGCAAGGAATAAAGTGGTCAAACTTCGTGAAATGGTCTACCACCACCATGATGGCATCATAATACTCAGAAACAGGTAATTCCACAATGAAATCTATCAATAGGGAAGTCCAGGGTCCTTCATCCTTTTGAACTGGTACCAATAACCCCGCTAGTGGTTATTGATTTGGTTTCATTTGATTGCTGATCAGGAACTCTTTACAATACTGTCCCACCCGATCAGGTATGCCCTTCCAATAGTAGATGCATCAAATTAACTTCAAAGTCTTTGCTTTCCCAGGATGACCAACAGTGATTCCGTCATGATGATCCCAGATGATTTCAAAGCGAAGTTGTCCATCAGGAACACATATGCGCCCCTAAAACAGCACCATATCATCCTTTACATGATAACCCTGGTTAACTCCTCCTGATTCAACGCGCTCTTAGCAAGTACCGTTGTATATTTGGCTGATAACAGCTGAGAAAGGGCTACCTTTCTGAACATACTGTATTCCTCCGCATTTTCAAGAGGTGCAAGTGCTGGCCTGCTATCCGTGGAAAAGGGAAGTTGTGATACAACCTTACCTGGCAGAATCATCAACTGGGTATTATGCACCTTGACCTTCTTTGGATTGGGGGCTAATTCAGGATGTGGAACAAAGCATTCGCCAACCCATTCTCCTTGCCCTTGGTGAACTCATAAGAAAATGCAAATTGTGCAAGGGTCTCATGCAACAGGTCTGCCATGAAGTCAAGACATGAGGAGCACAGTAGTACAGCAAGGCACGGTAATCTATATGTACACAGAAAGGTTGGGAAGAGCCATGCAAGTGATGACGCCAATAAGTCAGCGCCTCCACCACTGCTAGTAACTCTTTATTGTAAACAGCATAATTTAGCTCAGGCAAAGACATTTGTCCTAGAAAAATATCCCACCGTATGCTCTATACCATCTTTGCCTACTTATAATAAGGCAGCTGCTATGGCGAAGTTGGAGGCATCAGTAGACACAATGAACTCTTTTGAAGGATCTACATGGCGAAGGATGGACGTGGACCACAGGGTGCACTTTAATGCTTGAAAGCATCCTCCAAAACGGGAGACCACTGAAGCACTTTTGCACCACTGGCCTTATACAAGGGCACTGCCACTGTTGAAATCTGGCTGATGCTTGCTCGCTGGTGCTTGACGCCTGCTGGATTAAAATTTTTTTGTAAATACATTTACATAAAAGGCACTAGTAAAAATTAATTTTTATAAATTTTATTATTAGCATGATAGAAGTAAAATGACCCCCTTGACATCTGACCATTTAGTATTTAAAGTATTTCAAGGGTCAAGGGGAATTTGAGGATATGTTTAGAATAGCTTATCCTAGTCCAAATTAGGAAATATGGGGAATAGTGTATCACAACTCAAATACTTGCTTCAGGGCAGTGGAACAATGGAAGGGGAATTCTGAATGGCCAACACATATCCATGAGGTAACAATTTTATGATCTGAGCCAATCCCCATTTGAGAAATTTCTTTCACCTTGGGGGACACCTGCCAAGCCTATAAAAGGGGGGTCCCCATGTAGGTGCGTTAAGGACTTTGTTGAGGTTGGGTGAGCGCCTTCCTATGGTTGCCCTAAAGTCTGTTGAGTAGTCAGAGTAATCTGACCATTCATTTTTACATTTGGTGCCCAAGGAGGTTTTGAAACGGTGTTACCCAGATTAACAGGGTTCCACCAAGAATTGGCCAGGGTCTTTTGGCCAATATCTTTGATAGCATTGTTTTCATTATTATTAAAATCGCTCTTAATAATCTTGGATAATTGCAAATGGCCAACATTTCCCTTTTTTGGCTGAATTTGACCTGAAACATTTTTCTTTTTCAGCTGTGAGGGCAAATGTCCAACAGTCACTTCAGAAAGATTTGGTGTGAACTTCTTGAGGAACGTACACATCCCCAAAAAACTCCTCAATTTCTTAACCAAAGTTGAGGTGGGCCACTCATGAATCACCTTCTCCTTGTCTGGAGTTATCATATGTCCTTGGTCAAACATAACATTTCCCAGAAAAGTGACCTGGAACTTGAAAATTCACACTTGTTAATCTTCAGCGTAAGGCGGGCTGCCTTTAACCTCTCCACTACTTGCCAAAGGTGTACTGTATGGGACTCATGATCAAGGGAAAACACAAGAATATCATCCATGTAGGCAACTGCGCATTCCTCAACAGGTCCTTCAAAGCTACATCTGTATGGCGTTGAAAGATAGCAGGGGCATTCTTAAGCTAAAAGCTTGACACAAAACTGGAAAATCCCTTTTCTGGTATGGAATACGGTTAACCACTCCTGTCCCTTCTTAATCTGGATCTTATTGAATGCATTTAGGCAATCCAGTTTGGAAAAAACTTTAGCCTTCTCCACATAGAGCGCAATCTGTGCATCCAAAAGGATGGGATGGAAATCTGGTACAGTAACATTGTTTAGGTTCCAATAATCTATGCAAGGGCGTAAAGTTCCATTGGATTTCTCCACAAAGATAAGTGGGGATCATACAGGGAGGTATTCTGAAAAATCGCACTCTTGGCTAACTGCTCTTTAACCCACACATCTAAGGCCTCCTCCTCCCGGACAGTCAATGGGTAAATGGGGGAAGATATATGAACCAGATCCACAGTGAGCTTGAATTTGCAATCAAACTCTGAGTGGTCTGGTAGTGCACTAGCTGAAGCCGCATCAAACAAAGATTCCAACCCCTCCAAACAGGAAGGTAGGGGAACCTCCACAGAGGGCTTCAGCAATGGGGCAAGACTGAGAGGTAAATATTGGGCCATTGGGGAAAATTGCCCTGAAAGTTGGCTTCAGACAAAGGAACCACCAACTTGTGACCATTCTTTAAGAATAAGGATAAGATATTTTCTTTCAAGTTGGTTCTGACGTCAAACTTTTACATCACTATACACCCAAAATGATGAGATAAAAGAGGTTTTTGATAGCTTGAAAGTGGTCATACAAATGAAATTTACCAAATTGATATTCCACTAACCCCATAATTTTCAGCGTTGGAATACCTTGAGAAGCCCCTCCTCTAACCATACCACCTGGCAAGTAATGCAGCTCAAGTTAGTTGGCAAGGTCTTGATCCTTAAAATTTTCAGAGGCTCCAGTATCCACCAAAATAGTTGTGCTGATCTTCCCTAAAGGGGATGAAAGAGTAGCAATCAGTAGAAAATAACCCGAGTGTTCCTTATTTAAAGTAAAAAAATCTACCACTTCACCACCAAACGCTTCTTCAGGGTCTACCATTCCCCCAGGGTATGTTTTTGAATCATAGAATGGAGAGAGATGATTGGTCACTCTTACTTCTGAGGCATATATCCCACCATATCTTCTGCAGTGGCAAAAACATTCTTATATCTTAAAAGTAGTTTCTTTTTAACATTCTGAGTTCTGCGGATCATGGTAGAGGACAGGAGGGGGTTCTCAGGCTTAATTTCATATACTGGAATGGGTTTTTTTATCAAAGCCATAAGAGAAAAGACATATCTCAATAGTATATGGGGTAACATCATTATAAAATGCGTTTTGAGTCAAGAATAATCCTATGCCCATTTTGATAATGGGTTGCATGACGTTATCCAATGCCAACACCACCAGGCCCTTCATTGGTGATCCCGCCTGCACCATCCAAACGCAGTTTCAAAAAAATTTGATTCTTTGGTGGCAATTTTATTAGATTTAATTGAAAGTTGGGGAATCATGACTTGCAGATCACAAAGCAGCTGTACTCACCAGGTATGAGCAAGAAGGATGAGTGCTTTATGGTCAGAGATAGAAAAAATAACGCCAGAATGCTCCAAACCTCAGCAAAATACAAAAACAGGGGTGAGCCCCAACGTGGCCGTGGCCACCAGCTGGCACACACTGTATGTACTTAACAAAAGTCCCACACAGAAAAAGTTCATGCATGTAAAATCAAAAGGTTGGTTGACTAATGTATAGAGAGTGTCTATAACTCTCCTGTTTCCAGCGTGTAGTGCATAGTGCACAGAGCCAACGCCAGAAACTAGTCATTAGTAGTAAAGTTATTAAAGCCCAGCAGAAAGTGCTTAAGTGATAATAACTTAAGTTGAGGATAGTTATCATTAGAGGGAGTAACAAAAAGGAGAAACATGATGCATGGAGTGGTAAGGTATAGGCGCCCTAGGCTGGATGGAACTTGGGCAGCCCAACAGTGTATGAGTGGATAGATATAGTGTAGTTAAAATTAAATGGTTATTGTTGCATGAGACTTTTTCAAAGAGGTCCATGCACAGGATCATCCAAGATAACATAAGTATAAAAATGGTGTACTAGCGAAGGGTTTATTAAGAGGGAAGTTGGCCAATGGGAGAAATTGGTCTCAACATGAGGAATTTAAGGAAATTTGGGAAAACAATCAATTGAAGGAGTGGGTCTAAACTGAGGCACACTAATAGGTGCACACTTCCATCAGGCAATAAACTGTACTTGGTAATCAACTAAACTTGGGTAATTGATTGTAGGAATGGCCGACCCAAGCTGGAAATTTCAAATTCCAAATGGGTTTCAAGACCTCGTTTACCTAAAACTGAAGCAAACCATTTTTATTCATTGCAAAGCTATTTATTTTAATGAACCTGCTGTAATATAGGGTTAAACTTTTCTTGCATCCTTAGGACCATTTTAGGCATACTTTGCCTTAACCCAGCATTGATCTATGGTATGCTTGAGGTCAGTGAGGCCTGTTAACTTCACCTTCTTGGCCTCCTGACATGCTGCTTTGTCCTTGACGTTGGTCCTAATTATGATGTCATTTTCTAACCATGACAGAATAAGACAATAGGGTGATACTGACTAAGGGCAAATAATTATAGAATCGCCTTCAAATTAGGCAATAAGACAATGTCAACATATGACAAATAACGAGTAGATTGCCTTGAACTAAGGCGATTGTGAATTTAATAAATAGTAGACTCATCCAGAACCAATGAGAATATGGTGGAATTGAATAGTATAAGCTGAGAGAGCGGTATTGACCAAAGTTGCTGACATTCAAGCAAGATGAGACGCTTAAGAAAGGGGATCATTAAGATGTATTAGGTAGTGAGAGGAGCAGGAAGAGTCTGCTAATTATATTATTAAACAAAAAGTATATTGTTGAAGAAAGTGCTTTGTATTTATTATTATTTCTGTTGTTTCAAGGACCAACAATATTCAAATTTTCCATCCGTTGCTCAGTGAGTTGAACACTGTTCAAGATCTCCTGGCATATCTCAATAATATGGCTGAATTAGAACTGTGATGCTCACTACAGGGGGCCCATTGATCAAAAAAATAAAAAATAAAAACCTTTAGGCGTCATCTATGTTGCATCAGACCTGCACTGACAGTGAATCCTTCTAGCACACAGTGACAACTTAATATGCAGAAATTAGACTTGTCTTGGACGCTGTGCTCAAAAGGCAGGATGAGCTTCTTCAGGAGGCTTGTATTGATAATCTATCTCTGTTTGATTGCAATGGGAATATCCATGGATTATTTAAGTGATTTGGGATTGCAACAGAAGGAGCTTCATGTTGGTATAAAGCAAAATTGTTAATATCCACCTTGGATGTTGGAAGTGCTGACCAAGTCACCTGCCTCTTCCAAAAAGTTCTGTTATATATTAAGAAGTGAAGGATACTGTGCTGCAGTTGTTTGGAGGAACTTCAAAGATGTCACAGCAGAAGGCTGAGCTCTTGACCATCAGGTTTCAGCATAATGAGACCCTTACTGAACTTGCTGATTGATTTATAGTATAAGACCACATGTTAATTGGGGCAGGGAATTTATCCAAATATGACATATGCATTGCAATGACCTCCTCAGTGAAGCCATACCACAATCTTTACAATGTCATGGTTCTGTATATAGAGGATGTCATACCCTTGCTCAAAAATTATTTAAATTTTGCGCCGTTTAACCACTACCTTTACTCTGCCCAATACAGAGCAGGAACCTACATCATATGCTGCCAGACTTTCTTATTTGGGGGAATTATCCCACCATGTTCAGAGTCCATCTAGTAACCACTGGCCTTTTTTTATAACTACACTTCACCCTCAACCAGGTAACCATCAGCAGTTTAACTATTAAGCTGGGTCTATTTACACTGTTAACCCACAATTCAACTTTCAGCGTGGCCCATTTTACAACAATCAAGGACGCAGGCCCTATGGGGTCAATTGTTTTGCATGAAGTTGCCCTGGGCACTTGGCACAAGGTTGCCCCAATCGTCAGGTCCATTACATACAGCAGGATCAGTATTATCATAAAAAAGTTGGAGTATGGTAGAGATGGGACTCTCTGCCTCCGCTATTCCAACCTCAAACGTCCCACCTGAACCTATCCACATATGTTCTGTGGAAGCCCCTCAGTATGATGACGCATTCCTATATCAGCAGCTGGTTGGAGGGGTGAATGTATTGACATGAGAGCAAACCAAATATACAGCAGAAGAAGGACCTCAGGAGCAACCAAAGACTTATGCCTGTCAAATGTTCAACCAAATTTCTATGGATAAGCTGGATCTGTCCTCCAATGCACCTTTCTTCAATGGTGTAAACGTCTCCCTCCCTGTGGACGCTATTGCTAAAGAATACCCTAAAGTCAGTGAGGGTATAAAGAGCTTCCTTAGGAAAAGAGATCCTTTAAATGTTAACGTAATAAACAATCAGAATTCATCTTACTCTGAGTGTACATACTGTGACATTGTTGTAGCAAAAACCTGAGTCTGCGCTATAATAGATATTGGTGTTGCAGTTAACATAAAGTCTAATAAGTTGGTGGCAAAGTTGACATCAAAGCCTGATGTGGAACATCACATGATGTATGAGACTGCATGTGCAGAAAGCATGGTCTCTGAGGGAGCGTACAGTGTACTACCTTTGCAGGTTGGGCAATAGTTGTTGTAGTCCCAGCAATAGTGTTTCCAAACAATCATTACAATCTGTTAATTTATAACCACTTTTATGCGACACTATGGTGCTGTTATTGATATGACAGAGGAGATCTTCAAAATTTTGGGGCAGTGGATCTCAATTTTTTCCCTCAGCGGAGTTCTAAAGGACTCAGTGTACATAGAACATATCAACCTTGCCTATAGTGATGGGGTGATTCTGGTACGCTATCATCAATTAAAAAGAGGATTCAGGCCCTCCCTCAGCAGATATATGAATATCAAAGGCTGCCTCTATGAGATACTGGGTCTATATTCATCCCCTTCAGGCACCAAGTCATAGTAAACACTGAGTTAGAGATGGAAGCCAGATGGGCTCTATGTGGAGGTTATTAGACCCTATCAGCAAGCATGGTTTAGCTTAAGTGGCTCCAGGAATTATAATACTGGGACATGGATAGATCAAGGTTTTACCAGCAAAAAACAAAATGAACCACTACAGATCAGCTGACATTAAATAGTGGCGTATTTACACTTGACCCCTGTGGAGGAGGTCCTTCAGGTTCACAATTTCAGGTCGCTGAAAGAATTTGGTCTAGCCATCAAACCATAGCCCAGCAAAATGACTGTGGTACCATAAAAGGAATTAGTGGGGTTATTGGAAGCACAGAAGGATTGAGAAATAGCTATATTTCAAAAATATAAAGAGGTTTTTGCTGCCAACAACCATGACTTAGGGTGTTCTCAGTGGCGGTCCATCAGTTAGACACTGGAGATCATCCTCCCATCAGGTCACAGCCAATCCGCCGATCAAGGACAGCTGAGGAAGTAGTGACAGAGGAGATTGAAAAGCTACTGGAGCAAGGGATACTAAAACCTTCAAAGAGTCCGTGGGCTTCACCTGTCCTAATTGTAAAAAAGAAGGATGGTACCAACTGAGTGGTAATAGGCTACTGAAAGCTCAACAGTATCACCAAGAAGGAAATGTATCCCTTGCCATGAATTGATGATGCTTTGGATCAGTTAGGGAAGCTCATTACTTCTTGGTGATGGATTGATATCATGCTACTGGAAAATTGAGTTGCCCATGGTGGAACATGAGAAATGTGCCATTATCACGTCCAAAGGACTTTTTCAACTGACCCATATGCCGCAAGGGCTGTGTAATGCCCCAGCCACACTAACGGGCCATGAATACCATCCTTGGCGACTTAAAGTTGTCATGAGTTCTTGTGTACCTTGACAATATCAATGCATATTCACGTACATTTTCTGAGCATCTTACCCATCTGGAGGAGGTATTCCGCAGGTTTTCTGAGGCCAACATCAAGGCTAAGCCACAAAAATTTCACTATTTTAAAGACAAACTGGAGTACCTTGGGTTTGTGGTAGACACAAAAGGACTTAAACCTCATCTGGCCAAGGTGGAAGCTATTCAAAAAATGACTCAATCACCCAGTAATCAGGACATACAAGTATTTTTTGGGGATTTCAGCTACTACTAACGCTTTATCCCCAACTTCAGTTGTATTGGGGGACCGCTAATTGAGTTATTAACAAAGGATGCTATTTTTGAATGGACGGAATGCTGTCAACAATCCTTTAATGAACTTTGGATGGCGTTAATCAATGCGCCAGTGCTAAGCTACCAAAATTTTGATAAGAAATTTATTGTACAGACGATTTTGTCCCTTTTTGCCATTGAGGTGGTTCTATCCCAAAAGGATGATGAGGGGGAGGAGCACCCAGTGGCGTATTGCAGTCAAATCCTGAATTGCCATGAATAGAATTAAACTGTGACCAAGCGGGGGTGCTTAGTGGTAATATATGCATATAAGCAATTTAGGGTATATTTGCATGAAGTGAAGTCTATTTTCATAATGGGTAATGCTTTGTTGCGCTGGTTGCAGAACCTCAAGAAGCCTGAAGGGCCTTCAAAATGCAGACTTGAGACTTCAAGATCCTTCACAAACCTGGTGCAAAACACTAGAATGCCAATTGCTTGTTAAGACTGTCAATAGTGGCTGTTACAGAAGATGAGTGACGTTATATAAGATAAAATGCTCAGCGGAAATTATTATGATGAACCGCTCCAAGTCATAAAAGCGTTAAATGAGATGTGATCATATACATTCCAAAGGAATGGTGAGATGTACAAGCGGATTGGTTTTTCTATGGTGAACTTACCATGACCCTTGGCACAGCCTAACATTATCATGAGCGCACATAAGGCAGTCAGATATGGTGGTGTGCACAAGACATTGGAATTGTTGCACCATCAATAATATTAGGGAAGTATGAACTTCAACGTACTTGAAATCATTTCCTGCTGCCACCAATGCCAAGTGGAAAAGCTGTTCTGCCAGAAGACTTCATACCAGTTAGTGAAATCACGTTTTGCTTGGCATACTGTTTCCCTTGATGTCGTTAGCCCTTTGCCAGTGGGTGCTAACTGGTCCAAGTACATTCTGGTGGCAATCAACCACTTGAACATGTGGATTGAAGCACAGGCAATGCAGAAATTTGGGGGCAGTCACAGTGGCCAAATTTGTAATGGAATGTATTATCCAATGACATGGCTTCACTCAGTTGATTCTTTCTAATTATGAAACTAACTTCACCTCACATATACTTCCAAAGTTGAATGAGCTAATGGGCATCCGTGGGGTTCTGACAACCCCATACCACCCCAAGTTCAACAAGATGGTTGAGCGAGTTAATGGACCTTATGAACATACTCAAGAAATTGGTAACGGATTGACCTTCCAATTGGAGTTTATTTCTTTCCACTGCCATCTTTGCTTATAACATTAGCTACCATTCTGCCACGGGAAGAGTCCCTTTCAATTACTATATGGATGAAACCTATCTCTTCCAGCATTGGTCTATTCTTGCATATAAGATACCAGTGGAATAGATCCTCAACGATATTTGGCTAACCTAGCTGACACATTGATCAAGTTGCAAACTGAAGTGTACTCCTTCAGCTTGGCTAATAAGATAAGGAATCATCCCACTGATTGGGAATGGCATAGTGAGTTAGTTCAGTTCAAAGATGGATACTGGTTCTATTACATGACCAACACGGGTTCAGTAAGAAGCACAAATTGGCTAGTATCTGAATTTTTTCCATTTGAGATAATTGAGAAAACAGGTGTTGATGCTTATACTATCAAGGACCTTGCAAGTGGTCAGATCATTGAATGAATGCATGCGAAGTTCCTTTAGGAATATAAACAATAGGAGCTTATTGACCAGTCAAGGGGGGTAATGCTGATATTATAACATGACTGGATGATAAGCCTTAAGTTGGTACGGCGGAATGAGTGGGAATTGGCCAAACTGAGTTGTATATAATATTAATGAGTCGCCTTAATATAAGGCAATAGGGCAATAACAAGATTTAAACAAACTATTATTAAATCACCTTTAAGTTAGGTGATAAGGTGATGTTGACATACAATAAATAATGAGTAGACTGCCACAAACTAAGGCTATTGTGAATTGAATAAATAGTAGACTCAGCTGGAACCAATGAGAATATGGCATAACCAAATAGTCTAAGCTGAGAGCGGTATCAAGCAAAGTCACTAATATATAAGTGAGATGAGACAATTGAGAGTGGGGATTGTTAAGAGGTATCAAGTAGTGAGCAGAGTAGGAAGAGTCTGCTTATTATATTATTAAATAAAAAGGATATTGTTGAATCAAGTGCTTCATATAAATTATTATCATTTGCATTGTTTCAAGGACCAATAATCTTCAGATTATCTGTCTATTGCTCAGTGGGTTGAACCATGCACAAAATCTCCTGGCATATATCAATAATACCACTGAATTAGAACAGTAGTTTAAACCACTTTTATCATTAAATTGTTTAAGCTATCATCATTTTATCAAGACAAGAATTCACAAGCATGCTGTTGCTTTTTAACTCAGTCTGTCTGAAATTATAAAATCTTCAGTGATGTAAACCCTGCTTCATGTGGCCAACAAGTTTTTAAATTTTTCAAATAGGTTTTTAGGATAAGCTAAATGATATTTGCCAATAAATTTGTATAATTTCTCTAATAGTTATTGTAAAATTGGTTTCTACTACTTCAATTACCTCTGGTGTCACTTTTTTATTTCTGGGACTAACTATTATATTATAATACTAAGATATTAATACTATTTATTTGAAGGGGTGGAAGGCAAGTTGGTAAGGGCGTACAGCTACCAACCTGAAGGTTGCGGGTTCAATTCCCGCCCTTTGCACATCAATTGGGGTGCCAGCCAAAGGAAGCTATTGGCGGTTAGTAGGTCTAATAACACGAAAACCTTACCCATGCCATAACCAGATAAATTTGAGTCCCGATCCTGAGGTGGAAAAACTTTCTTTGATGGAGTTGACCCTGTTCAGGTTTCATGTTGTTTCTTTCTTTTGGTAATGCCTGTCCCCTGGTTGGCTTTTCTTGGTTAAATAAATATTATTATTTGAAGTAGGATGTTCTAGTGGCAAGAATGCAGCAAGTTAATAGGGAAATGGGAAAGTCAAAATCATTGGGAAAGTATGCTAAATCCCAGTAAACCTCCATATGCATTGTTCTAATAGTCTAGGAACTCTATGGACACCTTCCTATTTGCTATCTCAGTTTGTGGCATTAGTGCACAATTTCAACACATTTATAAAATTGTCCCCTACCCAAAGTTTATCTAATGGGTTCAAACTTAGGAGGCAGTGGTCATTGAGTCTATACTCTACCACTAGGGCCCCCTCCCCAAAACTCAAATATGTTTCAAACACCTCCAGTATTTTCCTAGAACATTCATAATTTATTATGAAGGATAAAAGATGCTTTTTATCAAAAATACTATATTAACTTTTTTAATTAGAAATTCCCTAGTCTCATTTCCCACTATTTATTTGGTATCTCTTTTTTCTCAAGTAAATGGATATATTTTAGTAATTTTTTATGAAAAAATTGAAAGCATTTCATACTATCTAAAATTATTACAAATTTATAAAAATATATGATATATTAAAATGCTTTGAAAAAGTAAAAGAACAATGTGAAACACTATAATATGTCACAACCCATACACATACTCACATATAAGTGATTTATATAGAGATTAACAATCATAACTATGCTTGTCAATTAAACAGCTGATTAGAAAAAGACTAGACTTCCATTCAGGGTGTGTAAGTACCCAGTGGAGTGCCAATAATAGCAAGGGCACAGCAGTTATTACAACTCTGAGGAGAGGTGCTTTAGCATTCATGTGAGGATACTAAAAATTCAATAGTGTACTGAAGGCCCTCAAGGCAATAAAAATGCTGTGATGGGGAAACTACAGATCATGCAGGGGCAACACCCAAGGGTGGAGGTGGTGGGTGAGAATGTCAACTCCTTGAGGGTTCTACAGTTGATAACTTTGGGGAGGTATCTTGGTATCAGAAATGTGTTGAGGCATAGATGGTTTTCCAGAACCTTCTAATAGGTAGGATTGTAGCTGAGATCACTGGATAGATGAGACAAGTCAAATCAAAGTAAATAAAAGTTCCAGCATAACTAGTAGGGCACTGCAAATGTTGACAGGGTTAAAATGCTTCAAGGGGTTAGCAGCAGGAATGAAATAGTGTAACGAGTTGCTCATGGCAATGGGGCTGAGCTCCCCATGAGAAGGGTGCTCCAGATAGCCCAGATGAATGGGGTTCTCTATGGATTACTTGGTCTCTCCTGATTTGTAAAAAGCATGTGTAACATTCAGGCTCAACCAAATTTTTACACTTTGACTCAAGTTCAAATTTATAATTTTTTGAGTCAAAAAGCTTTAGAGGAAAAACAGTTGATGGTTGGGCTTGGTGCTAGGCTGTTCCCCTCCCAAACCATTATATTGAGGTTCAAAAGAGCCCAAAGAATGGCATGTGGAGGGGCTTCCAAAAGGGCGACCTTAAAAATCAAGCCACACTTTCCAAAATTCAGTTAAGAATTTTCTTCATCTCTGGGGCCACTCTGGACTCTGCCTTGCCTTTCTTTGTGGTTTAAGTGATTCAACAAGTTTTGTCATTTTAATAAAAACCCATGCTCTTGGGGCTTGGCTTCCCCCAATTGCTATGTCTTTTCCTTGTCATGTTTGCAGTGCCAGGGCATTCCAGGAATGATGTCTTGCTCACTGACTTTATGATTTGAATAAAATAAAGGTTACTTTATGGTTTGCAAACTCACTTACATGTCATTCTTTATCTGCATATAAATTTCCCTAATTCCAAAGGAATTTAGTTATTTGCATTAAGCTCTGACACTACCTCAAAAGTCCAGCTATGTGCTGGATAATATTTGACGTTGTTGAATAGTGCCTAACATAAGGCTTATGGGTTTGTAAATAGGATGTTTCTAGCTGTTGTAGCATGGTGTAGTTGTCATACTGTTCTGCACAGAATGAACAGATTGAACCAAACCAGTAGTAAGTTAGCAAGGTAAATCTTGATTGGGCAAATCACGTTGCATGCAGCAGATGGGTAACCACCATCAGGGGTGTATTTTCTTAGGAGTTTGGTAACTGCTCACTGAGTGACTGTATCTTTTAAGTGGAGAGCCCACTTGACAGTTATTAGGGCTATATTGTAAATGACAGCATGCTTTTCCAGATCATCAGGAAAAGTTAGGATTAGCATAGTGACAGTATTCACAGAAAACTAGTAGTGTTAAAGCGGTTTATTAATATTAGCGAGCTTGGATGGGAAAATGAACTGACAACAAACCCTAGGGTGATAAAATCTTAAAAGCAAGGAAAATTGGAGAGTGGCTTTCCTGGATTGGACAAGAGGGATTAGCAGCGTAATATGATTGGCTAGTTCAGGGAAAAGGGCTATGGTTAGGGGGGTTATAATTTTTTTTTTGAATTAACTCATAAAAGTTTTAATATTTTCCTCCTTGGACGAAGACCCAGTTCAGATCAATAGTCCCAACCTATAACAAGTTTGTTTGGATCAGTCTTTTTGCACACCCAGTTTCAATAGAATTTGTTCTGGTGTGTCAAACTATTAGCATAGACTTATTGGTTGATCAACTGACTTTATTGATCCTCATTCTGTTCCCTTATAATGGGTGACCCAAACTGACTTTCCTGGCCTGCTACAGGGTAAATGAGCTCAGAATGGGTTTGAAACTATACAGGGAAATCTTAGTTAATGAGCAAGGAGTGAGGTGAGCCACTGGGTCCAGCTAATGGGCCCTGGATTGCCATACCTATCTAAAAACCACTTATTTTATATCCACCAATACAGAAGAGGAAAATGGGGCAGAGAGGAAGAATCCATGATAACAAGGGCAGTAACCCGTCACTTATCTACAACATGAGCCAGGTCACTCAGCTGAAACAGGGGGCTCATAGGAGCCTTAGGGACCTTTTTATTCTTGAAGGGGTGCTGGTCATGGTCCAGGAAATAGGCTGTGCCTCAGGACTTATAGTGCTCTGCTAAGTGGATTTCTTATTTTATTTATTTGAGGCAAACTGACCAGGGGACAGACATTACCAAAACTAAAATATACTAAAAACTAACATAACTACTTGGTTCAAACAAAACGCCCAAATGAGCGGATTGAGTGAAAAGCTTTATAAACTGACCAACCAGGTGGGCAGCGGAAGCCGCTTATCCCTCCATGGTGGAAGGGGAGGGGGGTCAGGGGGCTCATCTTCAGCAGCCTCTTTGCAGCAGCTTCTTCCTCCCATAGTAGGGTGCATGTCACAGCCATCAGTAATGGCGTTGGGGCATCTGCAGTATGTGGTTCAATATCTCTAATAATTGAAATTTCATGGAAATTGCCAACTAGGTAAATGGCACTGAGATATTCAGTTAAAGCTTTTTCAGCTTCGATTTGGGAGTCTAGGAGTATAACAAATGTGGCAATTTTGGTTCAGGTTATTTTTGCTTTTGGATTCTGTGCTATAGTTGCCACGTTCTGGATAGCATAGTTTGCATTTTTGTAATACTGATTCACCAATATTTTGCTTTTTGGAGTTAAGGTTGCGGGGATAACAGGAGGTGGAATTCATCCTTTGAGTATTGCTACTGATTTAGCAACAGCTTTATGCAGGGGACGACAATCTGGTGTTGCAGCTGCTTCAACTGCAAGCTGGTGATCACTACAAAATGATACGGCATTTGGCTGTGGGGTATAAAGTTGAGGGGGGTATTTGGCATCCCATTCTTCATTAATGAACCGCTCAATTTTCAGAAATGGTTCTTCAATGAAATTACCTGATTTGTCAATTTCAGCCAATAATTCCCATGGGTTTTGGTTGAATTGGATTGGGAAATCAGCGTACAGTTGAGGTCAGTTGATTCATTTGAGGAAGCATGAGATCAAACTGGGATCCAATCCAATGCTTGATTGGAGGAAGTATTTATGGCATTGGGGTGAGGAGGAGGCTTATTGGCGGCTGCAGGTGCAGCTGCAGCAACAGGCTTTGGGGGTGGAGGAGGTAGGATTGTGCCCCATGCTGGAAATTTTACAGAGTGGGCAGCAGATTGGAGGTTGGTGGATGAGTCATTTGATTTGCTTGAAGTGGTTGAGAAGGGACACTTGCGTTTCAAGTGGTCTAACTTGAAACATTATGGACAGATCATCCACCCGCCCTTGACGCGGGCCCAAAACAGATGATCAGGCACTGAGGGAATAACAGTGCACGGTGGAATTACCACCGCAATTTTATTAAATTCAGGGCTTTCTATGGCATATGCCCGAGGCCCAGCAAGTCGTGTGGCCCCATTTGGGACCACAAATTGTAAGATGGGGTTGGAGCCATAAGCTGCCAAACCATCCATCAGCTCCTGGTGGAGCACCTCAGGGGGGAGGTGGGTGGAAAAACCAGCAAACTGGACCACCAAAGTGGTGTCCGCTGGGAGTTAAGTCTGAGTTGTGGGGAGAGGGGTGCCCCGGAATACCAGGGGCACAGTTGCTGCAGTGGCAGCGTCAGCTTTGCAGGTGAAGCTGAGGTCAAAATGCCCCTTGTAGGGGCAGAAATTGATAAAGCTGGCAGGCGTCATCACCGCCTGTACCATTTCAATAATGGCTTGGTCGTGGTATGGGAAAAGTTTCCCATATTTGACCCTTAGGCCATAGCACATGTTGCTCTGGGGGAGCACTAGGGGGCATCATGGTACCGCTTGGGTATGAGCAAGGTGGGCATCTAGGTCCTTGGGCAGAACAAATCAGCCCATAGGCTTGGAATGACTGGGTGAACCAGTCCTAGCACGTTTTCCTGCTGGACAGAAAATGGCAGGGGGAGTTTCGCCACTGCCCCACGCTGGAGCAGCCAGCGGATAATCTGAGGACATTGGAGTGAAACTACTATGAGTGAATTCAATTTGCTTTATAAGTTCATGTTTTTGCTCAGAAAGCTAATCCAATTGGAAAGAAAGTTTTTTTAAGTGAATTTCTAATTAGAGATAACTTATTGGTAAAACATTGATATACCATTTTTTGGAATTTGGTAGGTAAGCATCTCTCAATACTAAATTGAAAAGTAATAAAATTTGAGAAATTACAAAACTCATTATGATTTTATAGGTAGTTTTAAAAATTTCCTGTTGGAATTTGAGGATTTTAGACCTGATTTTATGCTTAAAATTAGTCTTAATATTCTTGTGCTTTTGACTTACCAGTACTAGCATATTCCCACATTTTGGTACTAATTTGGTTATTTAGTGTAAATTTTTTATAGATTTGATCTTTTTAATTGATTTTTAATTTATGTAGATTATTTTATAAATTACTATGAATATATTCTGCACTTTTGACATTAACTGTCTCTATTATAGTTTATCTGGTTTTATTTAAAATTTAGTGAATGTATTTTATTTACATATTTCTGATAATTTACTTTTATCTTTTACATAAAATATTAAAAGTCTATAACTAAATAATAAATCATGAACTTTTTTAGGCTCTTGATATACATCAACCTTCTTAATATGGTTAGCTTTACAAAATAACCAAAACTATAAGAAGGTGTTGACATACATTTCAAGTGAATTTTATATATTTTCATGTAACTTTAATAAGCTATATATTATCTTATATTTTTAAACTTTATATTATAGTAAACTAGAGCCCTATCAACCTTAGACATTTGTAGAATTATTTACATTAAATTAAATAAAAAGACTATTGAGAATTATCTACTATTATACTGGAGGTGCAAGTTTAAATTTGCACTTGTATATACCAGGTGGTAGACTTGAACTATAATTAGTTATCAATTTATATGAGGAATACCAAACTTAGCTGCTATAAAAAGTGCCTAGAACTTTTTATGGCTAGATAATATAAATTACCTGATAAGGTTTAGCTCAATTGATATATAACTAAAATTTGTTATTATGCTTTTTACTTATAACAAATAATATATATTGCTATATCATCTACTATAAGAGAAATTTAACTACAGTTTTTAATCATACTTATAATACTTGAGACAAAAAAATGAAATCATACATATGAGCCCCAGTAGACTTAATAAATTGTTTTTTTAACTGAGGTAAGCTGATCAGGGGACGGAAAATACTGAAATATGTAATGTGATAGGGGGAGGAAAAGTGTAACTAAATTAAGCACACCAGAGTAGATGAGCTACCCCTGTTGCCAGACGGTACCACCAGGTAAGGGAGGTTGAGTGCGCTGCTCCAAGGGGGTTTCCCCTATTACAGAGCAGGTGTGGAGGAAGGGGTCCATATGTAGAAACCATACTGGGAACCACGACTCAACAAGTCATTGTTGCTTCAGCCTCATGTATCTGTATAGCCAAACTTGGAAGTGTTCCAGTAGGTGTAGGTGAAATCTGCTGATTGTTTTATGAATGGTGGATATGGTTCCCTTGAAAGCATCCAGAGCTATGATGTGGATTATCCACATTGCAAAGGTAACTATCAGGGAGCGGAGGGTAGGTGGTATCAGGGTTTTGAGTTGGTGTGTGAGGAGGCTCCAGGAGATTGATAATTCCTGGTTAATTTGGGTCCTTAGCAGGCGCACAACTTCCCGCCATATGGCTCTAGATGGGGGGCATGCTTCAAGGCGGTGGTATAGGGTGCCATCCCTTCCACACACTGTGCACTCTGCATGAAGAGAGTTGTAGCGATCTGCTGTCCTGTAGGTTCTTCTGAGGCAATGCCAGGTGTTAGCTCTTACTTTTTGGCTGGAGGAGTGGATGATGTGCCAGACTCCATATTGCCTTACATGTTGTGAGATCTTATGTGATATCTAAAGCATCCAGGTAGTTGATTCTCACAATGAATGGGGCCACTACATGTGTCCCTCTGGGGGTTGTCTTCTGGATTCCTTAGCATGAAGTGGGCTATGGGCCTTCCCCTTCACTGACTCATGCCTGTGAGTGTGACAGACCACCACATGTGCCAAATGGTGTGGAGGAGGCATTTGAAGTGTGGGGGAGTTCCATGAGTGCCTGCTACGCTGGGGAGGTTTGCCATGTATGTGAGCAGGTTGAACGGGTTGTGTGGGTTGGATAGTTTGAGGGCCTGTGCAAAGTTGGTCTCACCGCTATGGACCTATGTTGTTGTGGGAGGTCTGGGGCTAGGACTAACTTTATACAGGTGCCCAGTATATGGTTAGCATGGACCTCAAAGTCTATTAGGCCCATGCCTCCTCTAGAGTGTGGGCTAAAGAGTGTTTCCACCCATAAAGGTGGCCAGGACCCAGGCCACAGACATCCCTGGATAAGTGTGCGGACTGAGGACATTAATGTAGGTGAAAAGGAGATTGCATGTGCAGGGAACCACATCAGGAGTATAAGTGAGTTGGCAACTGCTACCCACTCTGTTAGTCCTGGGGATCTTCATTTAAGGGAGGCGACGCGGTTGGACATCTGCTGTAGTATAATGTTCTCCATTGTCGCGTTGGCGTACCACTCTGACTTCAGCCATACCCCAAGTGGCGGACTGGGTTGGTTGTGGGAAGTGATGCAAAGGGAAGGATGAGAGAGTTGTTTTTTATGGGGGGCTGTGAGGTTTGGGTGTTGTAGCCCAGTTGTTGGTGTACTTGCCTAAGAGGACTATTTCCATTTTCCTTTTTTTGAGTGACACGTTGATCACGATGGACTATTCCTCTAGTGTGCATTCCAGCTGGAGGGCATCATTGTTGTTTGCTATACCTGTTATGCAGTTATCCGCAAAGGCTAGTATCTTGATTGTTGGCTGACCTTGTGCAGTTATGCCCATGAGGCGTGAGTCTGTGACGTGAAGGAGTGGATCAAAACTGAAGTTATACAGCAGTGGGCTGAGGGAGTCCCTTTGTTTGAGTTCTCCGCGTCATGTGATATTGTTAGTCAGGAAGCTAGGGCTGCATACAGCCATGGATGAAGACTCTGTAAGGAGCATTGCCCAGTCAATAAATCTGGGTGGGAGTTTGAAGGCGCTCAGGCATTCCTTCAGGTATGGCCAACTAACGCAGTCATATGCCTTTTCCTGGTATAGGAATACCAGGGCTCCAGTTGCTTTGTACTGGCATATGTTAGCGACAGAGTGTATGTTTGTCAATATTGAACGCCATGGTATGAACCCAAACTGATTGGGTGACAGGACTTTGGAGGCTATTGTGCCTTTTATGGCTGCTAAAATTTTTGTGTTTAGTTTCGTATCAGCGTTAGAGAGTGCAATTGGGTGCCAGTTGGCCAGGTCCAGTTTGTCACCCTTCTTAAACAGGGTTATGAAATAGGAGTCCTGGCCACAAGGCAGGAGCGTGTCTCAAGAGGGCACTGGTTCTTTGATGCTATGAGGAGGGGGGCAATTTGCTTGAAGTTTTTAAAATTCGCAGAGTATCCCATCAGGCCCTGGGCATTTCCTATGAGGTGCACCGCAGAATGTGTCCCAGAGTTCCTCCTTCATTATTAGGTTTAGGAGATTTATAGTCCGGTGGTGCACTTTGTACTCTGGTAGTGTGTATGAATTTTTTGGGAGTTGGTTGTGGTGTCATGATATAGTTCAGTGTAGTAGCAGTATACTTCCTCCTTGACCTCCGCTAGGTCAGTTGCCATGGTGCCGTCAGTTTTGCAGACCTGAGTGCATGTGGGCTGGTTGCCACGGGAGTGGAATTGGTGGAAGAAATACGTCAAGCAGGTTTCACCTTCTTTTATGAACTTACCTTTTCTCGATACTTTGATTCTGTGCTGGTGTTTGAAGATGAGGGCGTTTAAGCGGGCGGATATTTCCGCCCATTTGTGCCCCCAGTTGGGGCTGTAGCTGGATTTTGGGGATTGATCTTGAGGTGGTCTAGTTCCTCCAAGGTGCACCTAATTGTGGTTGTGTTGGCAGTGTACTTACATGATGTGAGATGGCAAGTTTTGTTTATTAATTATTTTGAAATTTGCCCAGGTTTTGATAAAATCTGATATAAATGGGGTTGCAAATTCTAGGTTTGTGGCCTCATGTTCGACCCAGTCAGATATTTTGGGCAGTTTTATGTTTTCTGGGTGTAGCTTCTTCCAGGTCAATGCCTGCGTGGGAGTTTGGGATGGTGAGAGATGCAGCAAAACTAGTCAGTGAACAAAAATTAATCTTTTTTGTCATGAGTAGAAGATGTTTAAATGGTGGGGTTTCAGTGTGAGGATGTAGTCAATGTGTGTCATGGAAACGGCTGATAAGAATTAGACTGGGCTCCCAGTCAGGGTGTGTGAGCACCCAGCAGAGAGCCCAGAATGCCAAGGGAAAAGCGGTTCATGCGACTAGAATAAGGGGGATCTAGTGGGGACATGAGGAAAGAAAATGTTTATAAATGTACCAAAGGCCCCCAAGGCAAACCAGATGGTTGCAATGGGGGAAACCGCAAGTCTTGCGGGGGCAACCCCCAAGGGTGAGAGAGGTGGGGGGGACGACGACTCCTCCAGGATGCATGGTTGCTGGCTTTCAGTTATGGGTAGGTGGGTCTGTGCACCAGAGAGGGGCGGCACAGGACCCACCGCGTGGACAGGGGTGCTGTCAGAGGGGAAAATGGACACGCGATGAGCGTTAGGGCGAGTCCCCCTTGGTTGGGGTACTCTGGGCTCCTTAGGTGGGTGGGATCAATGGTGGACGAGCTAAGTGTGGGGGCTGAGCTCATGGGCATTGGGGCGGGGGCGCCCTGAGGCTGCTCCAATAGGGGGCGCTCTTGGGAAACCTGATGGCGAAGCAAACAGATGGATTCACATTTAATGGATATGCAAAAATGAATGGAGAGTCAACTCCATCATCGAGAGCAAGGCAGTTTACCATGGATACAATCCACCACCGCATGGCAGGATCAAGCAACTGAATGACCCATTCAGCGATCATCAGGATGACAATTTGGGCAGCGGCGCACTTTGCCAGATCAATCAGTGGAATTTTGAACAAAAAAACAAACAGGCAGAGTCTGCAACAAGGCGTTCAGGGTATTCAGCTTTATTTTGGTGCAAAGCATGAGGAGATAGAGAATGAACTGACAACTGCCAATTGGCAGGGCAATTGACTTAAGTATTGGGCAAATCGCATAGTGGGGATGCTAGGGTATTGGGTGGTTTGGGATTGGCGATGGAGTTTGGTTGGCTGGCGGGTGGGGGAGTAAATGGATGCCTAAAGTATTGGCAAAAATCAAAAAACTTTTGCTGATTTCCCCAAATTTTTGGGGCCAGACCAGGTCGATGGTACCAATCTGGGCCTTGACCATTTGAGTCAGGCAGCTCACATGGTTCAGATTTCCCAGATTCGTCCCGGGGGGCTGTGGCCTTGGTGCTCAGTTGTCTGCAACCTGGTCCAGACTCTCAATTTGATTGTCTACGCAATCTGAACTTCTCAGATCCATTCTGGGTGATAGGGGCAACTGGTCCGAGTCACTGGTGGCCTGGTTCAAAACCTGAATCGAGTTCTGATCTGACTCTCAGACCTGACCAGTCTGGACAGCTCTGTTAGCCTGGAATTTGCAGACTGGGCTCCAATACCTGCACTGGCTGTTTCTTCAAAATTTTGGTAAGTTTCCCCGGGTGAGTGAGGGGTCCCAGGGGCCCTCCCATGGCCCCTGGCCTTCATGATCTCCTGGCAGGTCCCCTCTATTAATTTTACCAGGGTTGGGGAGGGGGGAGGGGAGAGATCTGAATATCTCTAGGTGGAAGGGCAGTCACCCAGCGCTCATCAACCATGTGCGCCAGGTCGCTCAGCTGTGACAGGGGGTCCACTTGGGCCTTTGGCCCCCTTTTGGTCTGAAAGGGATGCTGCTCCCTATCCAGTTGTAGGGGCTGGTCCCCAAGCCTTATAATGTGGCTCATTGAGATGAGCGTACCCTGCATATGTTGGGGCGGGTCATATGGGAAAGGAGTGGTGACCTGGGGGGAGGGTATCATGTAGGCCAAGGGATGCCTTCATTGCACGGAACTCAATGTGCCCCAGTGGTATCCCCTGGGGTTAGGCCACCAGTCCATATTAGGGTTGACCCAGCAGTTGAAGTCGCCCAACATGATGGTATTTGGTGGGAGGGTGAGTGTTGGGATGGTTTTGAGGAATTGTTTCCTCTCAGCTGCGGTGCATGGTGCATAGATGCATGCTATCAAAAGTGTGTACTCTTGGTTTGCAATAATTGCCACCAGGATGCGGCCATGCAGATATGAGGAGGAGTTGATGATTTTTACCTTTATTTTTTTATATTTTGGACAATCACCCCACAGTGGGACGTCTATACTGATTAGGATAGTGAGACCCTGGCTGACTGAGATCCATCTTCCCCCTGTAGTCAGTGGGTTTCTTGGATGGCCAAGATATCTACAGGGGGAGTTCACAGAAAGTCCAGATTTTTTGCTTGGGGCTTGAGACCTCGCTCCTACAATGTTTAGCTTCCTTTTGGCACTGAGGTGCCCACGGAGCCTCAGGAGCAGTTGGGAGGGCCATATGGCCCTAACCTACCATTCATTGCCTCGAACTTGCTCCGTGTCATTGGGCCAGTCCACTCTGAGTTGCTGTCTGATGCCTTACCTTGTATCACTTTTGCATGGGGTTTGCAGTTTTTAGGGTTTTCCGCTTGTGGCTCTTGGTGTTTTGGTGGGTTCAATGATTGGATTCAGTGGTTTTAAGGTTTAAATTTGAAGAATTTGGCCCCACATTTTCACCCATAGTGAAGCTTAATTTTTCTGCTAATTTTGCTTGATTGATACCACGTGGTGATTCAGTTAAACTGTCAAGAAAATCTTCAGCTTGGGCATACTGCTCTGATTAGGTGACTCAGAAAATTTCCTCCATGGCCTCCTCATCTTATGCATTTTGTTCTGATTGGTTGGTTCAGTCGATTTCCTCTATGTCCTCCTGAATTTAACCAGGGTCAATAGAGGAGGCCGCAAGTGATGCAGCCTTGGCCGCTGCCCGCTTGCAGGACTTCTGTAACTGTTTGCGTAGTTTGGGTGACAGTGTTTCAATGAGGCTGTAGTGCCCAAACTCTCCCCAGAGGAAGGTGTGGTTGGCGTCAACCAAATTTGCTGAAGGATACTTCATCTTTGTCCATGGTGTTGTCTCAGAAGTCTGGGGCCAAGATGCCCTCCTTCATGGGGCATGCATGTTCCTTGTGCCTTAATGCAGTTCAGTGGTTGCAGATAGGCAGTGCGCATTCCAGTGTGATGCGGAATGTCTTTAACACTCCCCCATCTGGGAGATGAAGTGACGCTGTTCATGGGATTTTTGTGAGGTCCTCAGCCACATCAGGGACCAGGTTGATCATGGAAATTGCCTTTCCTGTGCACAAGTTCAGCATTAGATGGAATCTCTGTAGTTTAATTTGTTTTGATTCACCGTAGCTTTGGAGGCCAGCACAGAGCTCCTCCTCAATTTGCTTTCAGGGAAGGGTGGTGGGAAGCATGTAAAAAAGGTTAACAAAGTGTTCACTTTGTTTCATCTGGTGTGCGCAGTGCGCACAATTCATTTGACCTCAGGGAGGGCAACTTTGACGCAGACTTTTGTTGCAGCATCTGCATCTTCTTCAGTCTCAAATCCTATATTAATCCAGCCGCGGTGGATGGTATGGGTGGTAACATACACCACATGGGGACAAAGGGAGGCCTATGCCTCGCCCAATTTCTCCTACAGAGTTAAGGACTTGACCCCTAGGAAAAGTCAGAGCCCTGCTCCACCTTTGATAGGGGTTGGGCATACTGAATTTCCATGTACTGGCTTTTTTGTGGTAAATGCCACAAACTCAGGCTGTGCTTGAGTTTTTGGTTTCTTGGCGGCATTGGTTCCTGGTCCCCCTCCAGGGAGTTTCTGCCCTTTGGCGCACCATTTTGTCCATTGCCTGATATGGCTTTCACCCAGTATAATTGGGATTTGTTGAAATTGCCCATCTCACCTATGTAATTATTAAAAATTGATGTTTAAATTAAAATTGTGGTAACTAATGTTATTGTTATGGGAAAGAAAAGCCTAGACTTAACAAATTTTAATATACTTATAGTAGCTTACAACATATTAGTTTTCATCTAATTCAATAACAAGATAAACTAATAACTATGGTTAGATAAAAAATTATATTTAAAGTATACTAGCTTATTTTTTGACTTCTAGGTATGTTTTATTATATATAGGTCATGTTACAAATGATGGATTTTATAAAGCACATATTTTTAAAAATATTAGCCATACTTCAATACTTTTTATACTTAATTATTTTCTAGCTATTTAATAAAGTAGTATACATTTCTTATTATTATAAAATGTTGTGTATCATTTAAAACTAAGTCAATTACACATATATTCTATTACTTTCTTTGATTTGAAAGGTCCAGTAATTTTTCTGTTTATCTAGATATAAATACAATTCACAGAGATGAAGTATAAGTAACATTAATCATTTTTTATAAAAAACTCAAATTACCCTTGATTTTCTAAACATTAAAATATACACATAAATGAAAAGTACCTAAAGATTGACTATGATTTTTATGATAAATCAAAACTTAAAATATATACAAAACTGATAGAAGAAAGAGTTATGTTATATATAATTTTTTTATCTTGTACAACTATTTTCCAAGCTATATACTATATACTAATTTTAATGCAAGTGCTGATATCTATAAATGCAAAAACTTATAGTATATGACAATACTAAAGTAGAGAAGGCATTCATTTGTTTCAATCACTAAAATGACCAATTTTGTATTTATGTTATCAAATCTACCAACACTTGCCATTGCACCACTCCCTCTTCCATGTCAACAAATTTGACACCCACTGTACCTGTGTGTGGTGTTGGCGCGCACCCCTAACACTTTCAGCTAATGTCAAAGCGCCTTTGGGCTTTCTCAACTAGCTCAGCCAATGCATCCATTTGCTTCACCCTGTCTTGGGAACTAGCACTCCACCTTGCGCGCTCACGGGGAGTGCCTTGCAGCCTCCTGGTGCTCCCTAGGAGCAACATCTAGTTTGACCTTTGGTTTGAATACAGGAGCCTCTTCCATTACAATGATGCAGCAATCATTGGTTTGGCTCATGCATTAATGATGCCTGCCAGCTTCATCAACTTCCGCCCCTTCAAGGGGTGTTTCACCTCTTTTTCTCATGTGAAGCTAACACTACAATTGTGACAACGGTTCCTTTGTTATATAAAAACATACCAATACCTAACACATTCACCCAGTTTTCAGAGGACTTAAACCTCTTGGTTCAGTTTACAGGTTTTGCCAACTCACCTCCAACCAGACGTGCTATTTCAGGATCTTCTGGTGGGTTTGAGTGCTTACATCTCAGACCACCACTGCAATTTGTTGTTCTAAATGGGACAGCTGCCTTTCTGGACCTTTCACCTTTGCAATGATTGACCTCATAATGTCAACATCCTTCTCAAGTTTCCCCTCATGCCACTTTTTAATCTGCACCTGATCATCCATTATGGGCCATGTGGATGGCAAACAGACTGTATGCCTGTCATAATTTGGTTTAGATCAATCAAAGAACAAATGTCTTCCTACATTATAGCTGAAGCTGCACCAAGCTGCCAACCTGCGACCAATTTTACTGCCAAACTGACAAAAGTTGCTCCCTGGGATCTATTCTACCCTGTCATGGAGCTTGGTGATAATAATAAGACTGGGATGACACTCAGGGTGAATTCCCACCCAACTCAACAGCCAGAATACTGAGGATACAATCATCTATATTATAGGATGCAAAGAGACTAAGCAATCTGAGAATTAGCTGGGAAATCCTAAAATTAAAGCATATAGCCACTAAATGCTCTGAAAATTTTTTAGTTTACAAAATAAAATTGGATTTTTTTAATTATCTTGTTTAATAAATAAGGGAGCTGTATGGGAAAAATAGAGCAATAACGGAACTTGTTGGGAACTGCTGCCTTATAAGCTCACTAAATAGGGAACAGAAAACAGGTGCATTACTATCAGTAATATCGTTGCAATTTGGTCATGGCATATCTGCACCCTATATTGTTTCCAATACCAATTCAGATCTTACCTGCCAAGCCAGATTAGTATTAAATTCCTTTGTGAGAATTTTTATTCCGCTGCAATTGCACTTTATACTATGATGATGACTCCTCCAGTAACAGCAGGTTGCGCTCATGGCCAAGCTAGGTGTGGGTAGTCCAATTGTGTATCAAATGGGATTTAAAACGCCAATACCTGTTGGGAAAGTATTGCCTTTATAAGAAATTATGCAACAAATCGGATGGGTGCTTCTAATTTTGATAGTAAATTAAGTGATCAATTTTGCCAGTTACCAATTTACTATGGCTATGGAACTCAAACCACAGGAGGGAACCTATTGGTGGGAAAAATCGCTGCAAACCTCAACTGTAATTGGCTCGACCACTGCCACCTACTGACACCCCTCCTCCAAATTTTATGCACCAACTCCTGGGTAGTGAGTAGAAGAGGAAGAGGCACAATTTTAAGAGATATGCCGTTACCCACCTCTCATCTACCACATGGGGTAAATCGCCCTGGGTGATGAGAGGGATAGATGTCTGTTTAATCCACTACTTGGTTTTATCAGGTGTTTCTCCCAATTAAGCCACAAGGGGTTCTCCCCAGACTTTCATTACCCTTCCATTTTCTTAGCTAGGGGAGCACCACCACCTGGGACATGATTGAGTGAAACGTTCTTGTGCACCTTAGGAAATTTATTGTTAAAAGAGAGACAGTCTTCTGAGGAGGATGAGGAGCTTTGGGATGTGCAGTGTGGAATTCTTCCAACAACTCATGGCAATTGCCACAATTGTTATGTTATCTACTTGTTCTCATAGGAATTATTGCCCTGTTGATATCAGGATATTGTACATAATAGGGATAGTATTAATCAATTGACTCCCACAAGAATCTCAATGCTTAGCCCCAAAAAGGGTATTTAAATCCCAATGGTTAATCATATAAAGAAAAACAATTTTGGTACAGCTTAATTTGATATTTTTTTTTAGTACTAGATGGTCCCAACTCAGCTCAATTTGATATTAAGAAAATGCCATTGGACCTATTTGAGCTCAAAATATACCCAAGATAAAGTACTGCTTAATTAAATATGTAGGATCATTAAAATATCAGGTGATAATTACATTAGGTGGCACACTAGAAAGTAAATTAAGACATACATGCAAAAGGGAAAGAATAAAGAATCCCCCCAAATGATCGACCTAAGTGATACCAAGTCTCAACTGACTTGGTACATTCAACATGCCTTTTATACCTATAAGAATATGATACAAAGGCATTTTACAATCTGAATTCATCACCTGACTAAGAGCCACCCATTCAGATCATCCTTCAAAAATTTTATTAATCATTTTCCTTATGGGGCTTATACTGTAAAGTGAAATATATAAAACTCCTATTCTATACTAAAATAAATTTTGTCATTATATTTTGATCTCTTTTTGGTACTTGACTTCATTAAGTCCCTTTGCTGTACTTACCATGAGATGGATACTCTATCTGAGAAAACCTAAGTGTAACATGGCACTATCAAAGATAAATAATATAATTGTCATGAGTCTTAGACTGCTTCAAGTATTGACTCTGGGCTTCTTGGGCACAGCACCATTGAGCCACAAAAATTTGGAAGCCAAACAGGCTGGTGCTCACTACAGGGGTCAGACAACGCTTAATGATGCCAAACCTAATTATTTGCACCATTAAAGACAATCCAATTAATAGTGTAACACACTGGGTGCGCAATAGAAATGTATAGAGGATGACTAAATGAGAAGTCCGCCTATTTCCACAATTGAAAATGCAAAAAATTAATGGAGATTCCCAAATCTCGAAGTTTAACATGGATATAATGAAGGAGTTTGAGACTTACTTTGATAAATAATTAATCCAGAAAAAAGAACCAGTCGTGAAAGGGCATCCAATATGGATATGACTCACATGAACCTATGTGAATCAAGTGTTCTCCCAGAGACATACAGTTTAATTGCAAAGTTCTATCTTGTTACATTATGTGATTAATACACTCAGAGCTTTATCATCTTGTGCACCTATTAAGAGTCCATAATGAGGAACTCCATCATCAATTAATACACAAGGGTCTTATGGTTGTCCTAAGATCAGGTATATAATTTAGCATCCTAAGGTATAGGGGACGTTCTCTGACTGATTAAAGTAAATTGTTCATATATTATACAGCTCCATAACCAAATAGGGATTATTGAGTCTGGTGTTATTAAGTAAGTGGAGAAACTATGGAGCTTTTCAGAAAGGACATTATGGAGTCAAATAGAAATACTAAAATATTACTTGATGTTTTTGCCTAAGAGCTTGAAGACAAGATGCCAAAGCCCATGTTGAAATGGTGGCCTAAGATTCTACTAGCCATCATAAAGAGAAAGAAAAATTAAGCTTCTCAAGCTTCAGCTAGAGAAATCCCTATGATAAATTGATGAGCTGATATCCATCCAACCTCTTAGTCTCAATCATTACATCAAGTCATTATTTCCTGAGTGGCCCATGTTGAGAAAACTCTGGCATCCTGTGCATCACAGGTGACCACCCATCCCATTGCTGAGCTTTCAACATTTTGGAGAGCAATATGAGAGGCATATAACTAGTCAGGAAGACTCAATTGAATCCATTGTCACCTCAATGAAGCTGAGCAAAAATGTAATACTCTCACAAAAGAGCTGGAATCCAAGACCAACAAGCCTCCTCAAAGCACTAAATGCATAGAGATGAAGGAGGACTTAAATCAGCGCATTGGTATAAGAGGATGAAAACATACTCTTATGAACTTATCGCTCATCTTTTTTTATCAAAAAATTCATGATGTGGGCATATGCATTAATATTCTTGGAGAATAATAAAGTCATTCTCAAAAGACGAATTAGTCTTCTGGACGTACACCAAGACGTATCCAGAGGAAATAGAGCAATATATAAAATCTCTAAAGGATCAAATACCCCAACAATTTCATCAAGTTATCACAGAGCAACATATGTACCAGAATTTCTGAATCTAAAGCTCCCAAAGTGCTCGTCATCACGGGATTATAATCTAAAATCTAAAAACCTACCTTCAAGGACAAGGTCACACCAGGTGAATGGAGTATTGCATCTTTCCTCTACGTCTATGAAGTTGCAATGTAAGTTGTGATTGAACATCTAAAAGTTTAAGCATATTATATTGTATAAGCTGAATAAATCAAGAAGTTATGGTACCCCATATGAACAACTTAAACAACTTTTTTGAAGTTATTGATGCGCTCATAAAAGATTTAGGTTTTAAACAAAGCTTGAGTATGAAGAAACAGGCTTTCATGAAAATTCCGTTATGCCAAAATGAAACCTTGGATGAGTTCATGAATTGTTTCCTATTAAGGCCAAAATACCAATGACCCAAAAGATTTTTGTATTGGACAATGTTGTAGCTGAAGTTGTTGGTTCACATGATATCCTGACCTAGCCATGAACGTCACATCTGTCAAATGAAGTATTAACTATTTCTCAGATATTTTAGAAGCCCTGCTTGATGTGGTTGATATACACAAGCTAGAGAAGTCTTGAAAGGCTTCCACAAAACCCATAGTGTATACTGTGGAGGAAGCAAATCCTAAAAGGGTGAAGAAGCGCAATTGTTGTTACTGCAAGAAGAACAACCAAGCCAAAACTTCTTGATAAGAACCCTGCCCTTCTTGATCAGGGAAAATGGCGTTCAGCTTAGGGACAGGTACCAACAAAGCCAACCAACCTAAATTACCTGAAAGTAATTCATTGCTGATTGCTCATCTAATATGCATTGTAGATGTTTATAGCGATGAAACTGAAGGTGGTTACAAGGATACTGGTTATTATATTTTAGGTACACCCACTGAGCTCTCCATCCTGGATCACTTGAATGCCAAAAATATTGATGAAGCTCAGTGTCCAAAAATCGACTTTTCCGGCAACTGTGGGCTCTTCTGGTTGGCATGCCAACCAGAATGGAGACTGGCCGACCCTTGCTATTTTAGCCTTAGGCAACAGAGCCAGCAGCGCCAGCTGACCCTTGGCGTATCACCCGCACCATTTGGGGATCCACCAGCCTACTCTACACCCAATAATAGTAAACAAAAATTAAATTAAAAGTGAGAATAGGCAAAAGGAGATACTTATTGAAAGGGAAGCACCAGGTATTTATATGTACATTGGACTACTGGGCCATCTCTGACCTATTGGCTCATCACTAGATCTTCCAGACAACCGCTCTCTCTTCCTTTCCACTGCGCTTATCTCATCCCTGGTGTTGACCCTCTTGCCCCATCCTTCCTGATGTCCAAATATAAGTTTCAGCTCATCCTTGGCCTACAGTCATCGGTGAGCCATATATATTAAATATAAATTAATATCAAATTAGGTTTGCCTTATTTATTCTGTGCTGAAAATATCCTCTGCCGCTTGGTAAGCTCGTAATATCTCAGCTTATCTCCAACAACAAACTTTGACTCTCATAGTTGATTATTTGGGGAATCACCTTTCCCAGGAAACAATCAATTTATAATATTATGCTCTGGAAACAACTTCAACCACCTCAAACTTGAAATTTTCAGTTTCTGCCAACATTGATTAAGTTTAATACAAATGACCATCCTTGGCTACTAGTTGCTTGTGATTCTATATTAATTAAGGGCCATTGATTGGCCCCAACCAAACCCAACTTCCAATCTTGGCAGAATACTGATATGACAAAACCAAATTTGGGAAGCAACTACTAAGCAATAATTGAAAGACTATGAAATTCAGTCAATAAGTTATTCCACCAAATCTAGCTATTTCCTCCTAAATCTTGATCAATTGATGGAGGAATTCATCTGGTTAAAATTCTGACATCCAGGTTCCAGAAAGTACTTACTTAATCAAGTAATTGGTTGCCATCAGATAACTGACATGGCCAGCAAAGCTGATAAATACCTTTTAGTGTTGAATTGACCTATTTCAAGTGTGCAAAGTTTTTGGATATCATGAAAAAATACTCTGAAACTGCCTGAAACTCAATGCAACGTTCCACCTTAAAGGGTGTTAGCCCTTCTGCCAAAATTTGGCTAAACTATTGTTAAATTAGAAGTGATTATTTAAAAAGGTCAGAGTGATGGTTATCTTAAATATGGGTTTCTAGATCAACGTTGTCTCATTCTGTTTCATCATGAAGATCAAAGTCGCCTCTGGACTTGAGTACACCCAAAAGTATATACTGCCAGTTCAAAAACATCAAGGTGATAGGTGATTACTCTTCCCTGACAATAAAAGTTGCAAGATTATTTTTTCAGCTCCTGCTGTTGTACTGGGCATTAGCCAGTAAGATATGCTTATCAAAGCACAGATTATGATCAAGTATTATAGAGTCATCAATCTTAAAGAAGGTTATTTATCAATCTCAATTATGAAGTTCCACTTGTACAAGATAATAAAGACTCCAGCAAAAAAGAATACTCTTGACTGGTCAAGTACCCTTTTTATGGATTGTTTAGAATTATTCTACTTTTTGTAGAGAAGAAAAGCTCCCCAATTTAGTTGATGCAGCAGAAGGCACACCATTTCATGCTACCAAGTAGTGTAAGGAGAATGTTTATAGCTCTCCTGTTTCCAGTGGGATGGTGCACAGTGCACAAACCCAACAAAAGGGAACTATTCATTAGTAATAAGGTAAGTAAAGCCCCGCAGAAGGCGCTTGAGCTAAAGTTCTTGGGGCGATGGTGGTTAATGATATATAAAAAAACCCAGACTAACACCAAGGGAAGAGTGAACCACAAAGTAGAGTACATACCCAAGAGGTGCGCTGGGCTGGAGTGCAAAAGCAGCCCAGGCTGGAAGGAACCAGGGCGGCCCAACAAATGCACCTGATTAGAGAGTTAGGGTTGTAAAAATCAAACGGTTAATGTTGTGGGAGACCTCCTTAAAGAGGTCCATGCACAGGTTTGCTCAAGTTAACATAAAAAATTTAAACTAACGAGGGGTTTTATTATGAAGGAAGTCTACCAACGATAGATATTGGTTTCAAGTAGAAAAATTTAAGAAAAAAATTGGGAGAACAATTGATGGATGAAAGTGGTACTAAGCTGAGGTGCACCAATAAGTGCATGTTTCCATTAAGCAATATACTATAGCTGGTAATTGACCAAACTTGGTTTATCAATTATAAGTAAGGCTGATCAAGATGGAAATTAGAAAACTGAATGGGTTTTTAAGTCTTATTCACCGAGTAATTGAAGCAAATAATCAGTACATAATATGTAGCTGGTTTGTTTTAATGAACCTGCTTTTCTGCAGGGCTGAACTTCTCTCACTTCTCTCACATCCCCAGGACCAACCTGGACATACCTCGCCTTAACCTAGCATTGGTACAAGGTATGATTGAGGTTGGGGAGGCCTACCAATTTCACTGTTTTTGACTACTCACATGCAGCTTTATCCTTGGTGTTTGTCCCCATTATTATGTCATACTCAAGCCATGACATTACCCTCTCGTTCTTTTGGGGCTCCACCCCTCTCAAGGGGCTTGCGCCAGGGAAAAGTTTTTATGGGATGAAGCCAACTTCATAGCGGTGATGGGTTGATTTGATTGAGATCCAGCGGCCTGGGGAAAACGCTTGTGGAAAACGTCAATCAGATCTTGGGCATATGCGTAGTCACGTGCTGGTACCCAACTGTTTTACGCTGCATCAGATCCCTTCCAGGATACCATGTACTCAAGCCTTCTTTTTTACTCAGCGGAAGGCTACTATCTCCTCCACTTCCCACTCTTGCGCCCCATCCACAAGATAAGCCTCCAGAGTCTCTGGTGGGGCCCCTCAAACAATGGTAACTTGCTTTCATGAAAGACTAAAAAGATCTGAAAAAAATGAGGAAGATCCAACTGATATGAGGCGTGGGCCACTTTCTGACAACATGGTAAGTGCCAATCCTCTTTGGTCCTATCTTTTTGCATAGCTGCTTGATAGAGATGTTTTGAGCTATAAGCATCATGAGATCCCCTTCTTTGTACGCTGAACCCACCCATCTTTTTCCATTGGCGCTCTTCTTATAAACTTTCATTGTCGCCTCCAAACTTGTGGATCCCCCTGATGTACTTTTTTGATAGCCTTAGCAAAGTCCACCACCGCTTCAACCCTTGATCCACAACTAGGTTCCATATTGATGCTGGGATTAAAACCATGGTTGGTGAGAAATGGGAACAACCAATAGACGCATGTAAAGTGTTGTAGTAGCTAAATCGGGCCATAGGAAGGTGTGAAACCCAATCTGAATGATATGTGGCAGTGTAACACCACAGAAACTTTTCTATGCACTGATTCACTCTTTTGGGCTGCCCATCTGATTGAGAAGTGATAGGCAGTTGGATGGTAGCGGAAAATCTGAAGAGCCTTACACAATTCTTCCCAAAAGACAGAGGTAAACTGGGTCCCTGGTTGCTAATAATTATTTGGGGGACCCCGTGAAGTGCAAACATATAAGTGATGAAGAGCCTAGCCATCTCAGCCGCGGTTACTGTGGTTCTGAAGGTAATAAAATGGGCGAACTTTGTAAAACGGTCCACCACTATCATGATGGCATCATAACCACCAGAGACAGGTAATTACAAAATGAAATCACTGATATGAAAGTCCAATGTCCTTCAGCCTTTTGAACTGGTACCAGCAAACCCATTAGTTGTTGTTCTTTTGTTTTCATTTGATTGCAGATCAGGCACTCTTTACAATACCTGACCATCTGAGTAGGTAACTCCTTCTAAATGTAAGTACAGCTAATTGGCTCCAGAGTCTTCGCCTTCTCAGGATGACCAACAGTGATTCCGTCATAATGGTCCCAGATGATTTCCAGGCGAAGTGGTCCAGCGGGAACCCATAGGCGTCCCTGAAACCACATCATCTCATCCTTTCTGTGATAAACTCTGGTGATGGCCTCCTGATTCATGCGCTCTTAACAAGGACCATAGTATATTAATCTGTAAAAGGCTGATAAAGGACTACCTTTATAAACATACTGTATTACTCAGAATTTTCCAGAGGAGAGAGCACTGGCCCATGGGCCAAAGAAGAGGGAGGTGAGACACAATTTCACCAGGTGGAATCATCAACTGGGTATTATGCACCTCTACCTCCTTTGGATTGGGGGCTAATGCAGAGTTGTGGCTCAAAGCATCTTCCAAACCATTCTCCTTGCCATTAGTAAACTCATAAAGAAAATGCAAATTGGGCAAGGGTCTCATTCCAACGGGTTTGTTGTGGGGTCAAGACATGAGGTGCGTGGTAATACAGTAAGGCACGGTGACATGCACATATGAGGGAAGATTGGGAAGAGCCATGTAAGGGATAAAGCCAATAAATCAACGTCTCTACAACTGCTAATAACTCTTTGTTGTAAAGGGCGTAGTTTAACTCAGGCAGAGACATCTTCCTAAAAAAATCCATTGGATGCTCTATTCCATCTTCACCTACTTGTAACAGGAGCCTATGGCGAAGTTGGAGGCATCAGTAGACACAATGAACTCCTTTTCAGGATCTACATGTCGAAGGATGGATGTGGACAACAGGGTGCACTTTATTTCTTGAAAAGAATCCTCCAAAAACGGGGACCACTGGAGCACTTTTGCCCCGCTCTCCTTATACAAGGGAGCAGCCACATCAGAAAGATTTGGTGTGAACTTCTTGAGGAACGTACACATCCCCAAAAAACTCCTCAATTCTTTAACCAAAGTTGGGGTGGCCACTCATGAATCACCTTCTCCTTGTCTGGAGTTATCATGTGTCCTTGGTCAAACACAACGTTTCCCAGAAAGGTGACCTGGGACTTGAAGAATTCACACTTACTAATCTTCAGCGTCAGGTTGGTTAACTTTAACCTCTTCACCAATTGCCAAAGTTGTACTGCATGGGACCATGATTAGGGGGAAACACCAGAATATAATCCATGTAGGCAACTGCACATACCCCCAGCAGGTCCCCAAAGCCACATCAATATGGCGTTGAAAGAATGCAGGGGCATTTTCAAGCCCAAAGGGCATAAACCAAAATTTGAAGATTCCTTTTCTGGTACAGAATGCATTTAGTCGCTCTTGGCCCTTCTTAATCCGGATCTGATTGGACGCATTTAGACAATCCAGTTTGGAGAAGACTTTCGCCTTCTCCACATAGCAAGCAATCTGCAAATCCAAAGGGATGGAGTGTAAATCTGGTACAGTGACATTGTTTAGATTCCCATGATCTAAGCATGGGTGTAAAGTACCATCAGCCTTCTCCACAAAGAGAAGTGGGGAGCATACTGGGGAGGTACGCTGAAAAATAGCGCCTTTGGCTAACTGCTCCTTAACTCACACAGTTAATGCTGCTTCCTCCTGTATGGTCAAAGGGTAAATTGGGAAATATACACACACCAGATCAACAGTGATCTTGAACTCGCAATCAAACTCAGAATGAGAAGGTAGTACATTAGCTGAAGCCGCATCAAACTAAGATTCCAGACCCTCCAAACAGGAAGGCAAAGGTACCTCCAGTGAGTGTTTCAAAAATGGAGCGAGACTGAGAGTGTGGGTATTGGGCCAATGGGGCAGATCGCCATGAAAATTATCTTCAGAAGTGGGAACAATCAATATACGACCATTCTTTAATGTTAAGGACAGGATATTGTCTTTCAAGTTGGTCCTGACGTCAAACTTTCGCCACCACTCTACTCCCAAAATGATGGGCTATAAGAGGTTTTTGATTGCTTGGAAGCAGTTCATCAAAAGTCACTTGCCCACTTGATAATCCACTAACCCTAGTACCTTCAGGGTGGAAATACCTTAAGAAGTCCCTCCTCTAACCATAACATCTGGCAAGTAACTAACCTCAAGGTAGTCGGCTAGTTCCTAGTCAATAAAGTTCTCAGAGGCACCAGTATCCACCAAAATAGTAGTGCTGATTTTCCCCAAAAGGGATGAAATGATAGCAGTTAACAAAAAATGTCCTGAATGATCTTTATTTTTATCAGACAACGCCAACACTTTACCATAAAAATCTTCTTCAGGAATAAGCATGCCCTCAGGGTACGTTTTGGCATCAAAAAATGAAGAGGGATAGTTGGCTACTCTTACTAATGAGGCCACATATCTCACCATATCTTCAGCAACTGCATAAACATTTTTGTATCTAAGAAGTAACTCTTTTTCCACCTCCTGTGTTCTGCGTATCATGATTGTGGTCAAGCATGGGATATCTGGAGTGATTTGATATAAAGAAATGGGGTCCATATCTGAGTCATAAATGAAGATATATGGCTCAGTTGGATATATGGAAACATCATTATAAAACATGTTTTGGGCTGAAAACGACACCATACCCATTTTGGTGGCGGGTTATACCGTTATCCAGGACCATCACCACCAGGACCTTTGTTGATGACCTAACTGCACTGCCCAAATGTGGTGCCGATGAAAAACAATTTTATTGAGTCAATTTTGTGAATTTCAATGAAATTTTGGGTAATCACAACACTTGGATCTCAAGGCATCTGTATCCACCAGGTATGGGCAAGGAGGGTGGGTACTTTTCAGTTGGAGGTAGCATGCATAACGTCAAGATGCTCCAACCTTTGGGAAAAAGAGAAAACAGTGGTGAGCCCCACTGCGGTTGTGACCACAGCTGGCACACCCTGTTTGCACTTTGTAAAAGTCCCACACAAAAAAAGTTTGTGAATGTAAAGTAAAGCAGTTGGTCAACTAATGTAAGGAGAGTGTCTATAACTCTCCTGTTCCAAGAGGGGTGGTACACGGTGCAAAGACCCAACGCCAGGGAACTATTCATTAGTAATAAGGTGAGTAAAGCCCTACAAAAGGCGCTTGAGATGAAGTACCTTAAGGGCGATGGTGGTGAATGATATATAAAAGAACAAAACCCAGACTAACACAAAGGTGGGAGTGAACCCCAAAGTAGGGTCCATACCTAAGAGGTGCGCTGGGCTGGAGTGCAAAAGCAGCACAGGCTGGAGGGAACAAGGGCGGCCCAACAAATGCACCTGAGTAGAGAGTTAGGGTTTTTAAAATAAAATGGTTAACATTGTGGTAGACCTTATCAAAGAGGTCCGCACATAAGTTCGTCCAAGTTAACATAAAGGAAAGTGTATACTTAATAAGGGTTTTTATTAGAGAGTGAGTTGACCAACAAGAGAGATTGATTTCGAGTATACATATTTAAGAAAATTGGGGGAACAATTAATATATGGAAGTGGTACTAAGCCAAGGTGCATTAATAAGCGCACTTTTTCATTGGGAAATATACTTTAGCTGGTTTTTGACCAAACCCGGGTTATTGAAAGTAAGCAAGGATGACCCAAGCTGGAAATTTTTGAAAACAAAAATGGGTTTTGAGACCCCCGTTCACTGAGTAATTGAAGTAATCCATTATTATTTAATAAGTAGCTGGTTTATTTTTAATGCACCTGCTTTAATGCAGGGCCAAACTTCTCTCACATCCCCAGGACCAACCTGGGCATACCTCACCTTAATCCAGAGTTGGTCCAAGGTATGTTTAAGGTCAGGGAGGCCTGCAAAATTCATTATTTTGGCCTCCTGACATGCAGCTTTATCCTTGGTCTTTGTCCCCATTATTGTCATCCTCAAGCCATGACAAGTAGGTAAAAATAAAAACTGGAGAACAAAGAGTGGTTTCTATAAACATAGTCCTGAGTATACACCCAAACTGCGTGCTACATATTACTTGTGTCAATGGAGTCAGTAGATTTAAACTATGAGTTTTACCAGGAGTCCTCAGCCCAGATTATCAGCGTCTTTTAAGCTACTACTTAGAAACCTTACCAAACCAAGATATCTTAGTCAAGAAAAATCAAGAGATTGGGAAAGGTCAATCGATCCCCATTGATGAAATTGATAGTGCCTTTTATAAAATCTTACTTGATTTTATTCTACCTGTAAAAATTTCAGTTTGTGCCATTCTTCAAGTCCAAATATCTGATAATTTATATCAGGAGGAACTTGAGAGAGTGAGTTGACTACTTGAAGACTAATAAGATGTTTTCTTCACGTCAGATGTTGATTATGGTCAAATGAAAGACTGGACACATAGTATTGATATAGGAGATTCAACCCCAATACAATCGAAGTCATATAGGAAGTCAAAGGTAGAGGAGCGATACATGAAGACAAAGCTCAAGCAACTATTAGATGTCAGCTTATTTGAGCCCTCCCAGAGTCCATGATTGTCCCCATTGTACTTATAAGTAAAAAGAATGGTGGTTACAGATTAATTATGGATTGCAAGAAGATATCTAGCCTCATAAAGCAGGAAAGCTATCTAATTCCACAAATTGACAATTCTTCATCCAACTCTCCAGCTTGAATTACTTTTATACAATGGGCCTCGCCAGTGACTATTGACAAATGGATCTGTCGCCAGAGGACTAAGAAAAATGCGCGTTGATATGCACATAAGGATTATTTCAACCCACCCATCTCCCCATGGATTATGCAACGCGCCAACCTTAGTCCAATGAGCAATGGGCCACATCATGCAAGATCTCATCTTAAGCTGTGTTATTGTATACCTAGATGACATAAGGGTGTTCTCAAGAACCTTTAAAAATTATCTGGACCACCTAAATACAGATTTTCAATGATTAAAAGAGATATCACAATAAACTAAAGTCTGTAAAGTGTACCTTCTTCCAACAGAAATTGAAATTTTTAGGACATGCCTTATTGTGGGAAATTATTTCTCTCTTGTACAAAAGATTAAAGCAATTTACAAGATTCTTGAGTTTAAGAGCCTCAGAGATATACAGGTATTATTGTAATAATGGAATATTACCATCAACTTATCCCTATTTGATGCTCAGCTTGATGAACCTCTTGTCCATTTGCTTGCCAAAAACACCCCTTTTATGTGAGGAATAGAACAAAGAACTACATTCAAGACTATGAAAAATTTATTGTAAAGAAGACCAAAATTTATGGCATCCAATCTATAAGAAGAGAATCACTCTATCTACAAATGCCTCTGCCTTGCCTTAGGAGCCATTTTCTCACAAATAGATGTGGAAGGCATTGACCACCCGGTGTCCTATACAGCAAGACACTTTCAAAAGCTGAACTAAATTACAGTGTCATGGAGAAAGAGTGCCTAGCTGCTCTCCTAGATGTAGAACATTTCTGTCCCTTCTTGTATGGTACAAACTTTAGAGTTGTTACAGACCACAATTCTCCAAAGTGGATATTTAATATAAAATTTACAACAGAACGCTAGCCTAATGGACTCTCAAACTTCAGCACTTTGACATGAATATTGTTTTTAAGCTGAAACAAAGCACATGAATGTAGATGGACTGACCTAATTGCCCTACTATATTTAAGCAATAGCAAAGCTGAATGGTTATATGAACTACTTATGAAGCCAGCTACTTGGGAGGATGAAGATGAACAAGTTAAGAGTTGATGAAATGACAGATGGGAAATACTTATTCTTTCCCAGATTATTATACAAGAAAGTCAGATTTGACTAGCACCTTACTTATGACATTCATTACAGGTACCATTTAAAAATGGAAGACCGCAATACCTTAGAACATTGAGGAGCCAGAAAAACTTACAATTAGATCAATAATCAAAACTGATGGGAAGGAATACTGGACTCTGTAGTGGAAGTCTTAGACGCTTGCATAACTTGTAAAGAACAAACGCTGCATATAACAAGTACAAGCATCAGTAAATGGCCCACCAGCAGCCATTTCACACCATCAGCTTAGATGTTATAGGTCCTTTGCCTGAGTCTAAAAGAGAAGTTGATTCTCATTGTAGGGATTAATCATTTCAAAAAGTGGTTGAAAAATCGCCATTCTTGTGAAGACTTCTAAGGATACCACAAACGTTTTATATAAAAATATATTTACTAGGCACGGTTGCCCACAGTTACTGCTATGTGATAGTGAAAGAACTTTATTTCAAGAGTTGTAAGAATCTTAGCTACAGCACGGGAACTCAAAAACTATTCTCAGAGACATACAACCCATCAACTAATAGGAATTTAGAGAGAGCAAATATAACGTTAGTCGGTGCATTAGGTCATTTACTTGTGTGCCTGCTCTCATCACTTTTGCTGAGCATCAACTTGCTCAGTACGTTGAGACGATGGACACCGCCAGCCTCATTAACAAAAATCTACAATTATACCTCCTTATGCCACATGTTGCTGATGCTTCCACCCCAATGCTGTCCACCATGGTCCACCAGCTAAGCGGGCAATGGACAAAAGTTTCCCCAAAGATTCCCTAACTTCTAATATGGCTTCCCAAGCTGTTAGATGAGGTGCCATATTAGGAATTTTTTATTATAATAATCTCTTTATTTGGCCCATTTGCAAATAAAAATGTGTGTCAGCTCCCCCTTTTGGGTTAGGCACCACTAGTGCTAAAAACAAATAAAACGTTAGTTTTTAATATTATGTAAAATAGCTACTACCAAACCATGACACTAGGACTAATATCTCCCAGTGCATTAATGGCTTACAAGATAAGTTTCATATTATCATCAAAATGTCACCCTTCAAGGCCTTATACAGATAAGAGCCTGGAATCCTGACTCTATTAGCTTATAAATTTACCAGTGATGATACTGAAAAGCCTAAAAATGCACTAATAAGATAATTCAGAAGATTAAACACCCCTTAATCAGTATCAATGACAAACCTATCTAAAACGGTTACAAGATATAGCCAAGCAGCAAATGAATCCTTCCAACCTTTACCAACTTTCAAAGTTTCAGATTTAGTCTTGTACCATCATGGTCATATAGCACCCTGAGGAGGAAACTAGATTCCATCTGAGATGGGCTATACTATATAACCTACAAACGCAGATATTTATCTCAATTAAGTCATAAGAAACTTAGATAACTATCAATCACATACATAGTAATCTCTTACATCAAAACTCCCAAACCAATATTCTTGAAGAAGTTAATGTCAGGTATCAGGATACTGTACATGATGGGAAGAATATCAATCAATTGACTCCCACAAGAGAATAGATGCCTTGATCCAAGAAGGTGTTAAAGAAATACCATTATTAATTGTGACGATTGAGACTTTCCCTCAACATCACATTACCCTGATCTTTGGTAATACAGGACAAGCTGATGTGGAAGACAGAGGGGGTGAGATAGCATTAGTCTTGGATAGATCCCAGGTTGGGACTGATATTGGGGAAGGACAGAGGTTAGAACTTTCATCAGGCCAGGGTTGAACCAAATGGTATTGAAGTGTGGGTTCTAGGTTAAAGTTGGATTAAAATCATAATTGAGACGATTCTTGGGAGTGTTGGCTCAGCCACTATGGAAAACAATCTAGCCTAGAACAATGGCATTTGCTTATGACATTTTTCAAAAGACATAGTGCCAATCATGATGGATGGGATTGATCTATGCTTGCAGAAGAGTGCTATAAGAAAAGGGACTTGAGAATGGGGGTTCTTTAGTATCATATTTATTAACTTGCTAAAAATATATTCAATATAGCTGTTCTTGAGCCTTATATATTTTTATTATTGTTTTCCAATGTTTATATCGGAATATTTAGTCCAACAGCGGCCATGTTTGGCCTATAAAGTCAGGAGGTGGACTTTGAGAGCGAGTTTGGGAAGGCTATTGCCTCCCTTATACACCTTGTCTTGGAATCAGGGCATGTTGCTTGGGGTAAGCATAATCACAACTGTCCTCCAAGGGGTGTTTATCCACAGCACCTGTAGCGCATGCACCAGAAGAATGGTCTCAGGGACCTTGTCCGCTCTTTGGTTGTTGACTTAGGACCTGCTTCCCAATTTCTTTGTGGCTCATTGGAAGGAGCCAGTGCATTACTTTATTAATATGGAAAATCAATAGCTGTTACATCTCAATTCAATACCAAGAAAATGCCATTAAACCAATTTGAGCACAAAATACCTCAATATGAAGCCCTGTCCAATCAAAATGAGGGATCACTAAAATGTCAGGTGAGCATAACAATAGGTGGCACATGAGGCAGTAAATTAAGACATACCTGCAAAAGGGTAAGAAACAAGAATCTGATCAATGATTGGCCCAAGCGATATCAAGTCTCATCTGACTTAATAATTTAAACATACATTTTTTCCCTAGAAAAAGTATGCTACAAAAACATTGTACAATCTGGATGCATCGCCCTACCAAGAGCCTCCCATCCAGATTCCCCTCCATTAATTCTATTAATCCTTTTCCTTATGAGGTTATATTGTTAGAATAACGTATAAAAACCCAATATTATACTAATATAAATTCAGGTCTTTTTAATTGTCAGGACGCGAGGGGACATAAACCTAACTGGCCCTATGTTGATTTAGGGCACTGAAGCGCTTTGTGGGTTAGTAAGCTCTCTAAGGGCAAAAAAACCCATAATCAGACTAATAGATCATGTGAGAAACAAAAGTTTTCAGGATAAAACCTTGAAGTATATTTTTAACAAGAAGGGATAAAAATGAGATAAGAGAGAGGATTCAGAATAGGCAAAAAGGCAGATAAGCAGAAGGTAGTAGAAGGTAAATGAGTAGAAGGGAGATAAAGAAGTTACTAGGCGATATATGCCTAGCTTAGTGTTAATTGTTGGCTTAGGTTGCCAATACAATTGTATTTTTTAATTTAAATAAAATTGATTAAAGGTTAGATTGTCTTCAGACTAAGTCGCTGGCAATCATAAAACTTGGATAATTTATCAAACAATCCCCAAAAGATTTAGGATAGTAAATCATTAGAATACTATCATATTTTTGTAGATATTTTCTGACACATCAATTTAGCTAAACTTAAGTTAATAAGGAGCATAACTTGGCATTTATTAATATTTAAAAAATGAGTTAAAATTCTAGTAAGTGGCTTAACCTATAAGAGGGCGAATATTGACACTAATGATATCTCATTTTGGTGCTTGACTTGAGATCTTCTTTTACCATAATTACAATAAGATGGATACCCTAGCTGACAGGACTTAAGTGTGACTTGACACTATCAAAAATATTAAATATACTTACTATGAGTCTTAGACTGCTAAAAGTATTAACTTTTGGTATTCTTGGGCACAGTACCATCAATTTTCAAAAATGGAAGCCCAACAATCTCTTCCAGGCAACCAAGTACTGCACCAAATGATGTGGTTTCTGTGATTTTAAAATGTCATCCATCTCCAATACTTCCAGCCTCAATCATGACTGGTTCAGGTACAGCGGGTTCATTCCCTTTGAAAGGGGACAACTGAGAGGCGTAAAATGGGGTGCTGCTTTCAATGGGCAGGAAGAGCAAGGGAAAGCCTCATTCCTCAAATCTTTTGCCATCAAATGGGATCTCAAGCGCTTACTAGCAAGCTTCCAGGAGGAAACCTTCATATGAAGAAGGCGCATATCCAGCATGCCCAACGAGCCACCTTAATCATATGGGAGGGAAGGCATTTGTGATCTAAAATTTCTTGTAAACACTTATCACCTTAGTCAGGTGTCCCCAAACCAGGAATTTTGTGCTCTGGATCAGCTGTAGATGCTCTTCAGTGGCAGGCACTTAAGGGAAAAGATAATGACGAATAAGGAATGAGGGGTTGAACCTAATGTAGCTTTATATAGGGAAAACTCAGTTGACAAATGGGTGGCGTTCTTGTACGCAGTCTGTGCTAGAGTAAGATCAGCAGCCCAGGTATCCTGCATGGAGGAGGCATAGCAGAGGAGGTACTGCTCAAGGATCTGGTTGTCCCTCTCAGTTTGGCCATCTGACTGAGGGTAATACGTGTTGGAATGGCATGATTTGATCTTCAACTTCCCCTATAATAAAGTACAAAAGTGATTGGTAAACTGGAACTTTGGTTGCTTACCACCTCGTGAGATAAGCACAAACTAAAAAAGACATGTTGAACAAAGAGCGTGGCTGTTTCCTCAAAGGTAATTGCTGGCATATGAAATAAACAAATAGAATTTAATAAAAAGGTCAACAATTACCATAATTTTGCCGTACACATTGAATCTAGGAGGCTCAGCAATAAAGTGAATGGATACCAAGGTCAATAGGACCTCTTCCTGCTTCATGAATGGAGAAGATCACCTTGACTGATCTATAAGGGTTTGCCCACGCGCACAACCCATAATTTGTGACCCAGCTGGAATATCCATAATGATATTTAGCCAGTTGAACGCCTAATTTACATAATGAGATAATTTTATTCTCTGGGTGCCCAACCACTGAGGGACCATGATGGAGATTAATACATCTCAAAGTTGGGGAGGAACCCAAACCCTACTTCTTTACAAAATCCTCCCCTTTGTTAACAGATAATGAGTTTGCTTGTGGCCGGTGAAACCAACTGATTGAACAGCTTAGACCATTAAGCAGGGGGTCTGACCAGCCAGTACCCAAGATACCAATGGAAAAACTAGCGCTCAGTCAGCTCACGAATTTGTGAAGGAGCAATAGTGAGAATTTGGGTGGGAATATCCCGTTGGTAACTCCTGCGTTTCCTCCTACATCAGACTCAGGATGTGGCTAAAGTTAGCAGATTAGGGAACAAGTTTCAAGCGCCCTTTACAAACATCTATTTTAAATTAAAGCTGCACATGTTGAAAAAAGTCCAAGGCTGAGAGCACGCCATCTTCTGTGGCTTTCTGGAGTACATTAGGGCCTAAAGGTCCATCCAGACAACCACTACATGCCATGAGCCTTGGAGAAGGTTTTGCTAGTGGATGATGGACCATGACGCTGTGGCAAGCTCCTTATCATATATGCCCACGTTTGTTCTGAGGCAGAGAAATTACATGAGAAGTAGGCGACGGGATGTTCCACACCATCATGATCTTGAAGCAGTACTGCTCTCACTGCAGCCACTGAGGCATCACATGCCACCTTAAAAATACCAGGAGGAATCAGCATGCTTAAGTACTGAAAGCACCACAAAAATGCCCTTGATTGCCTCAGATGCACGTTGGCAATCCACCATCCAATTAAATGGAACATTCCTCTCCATTAGGGGATGAAGAGGCACCGCAAACTGTGAGATCATGGGCAAGGATTTTTAAAAAATAATTTATTCTGAGAGAATACATAGTTATTTCCGTGTGGTGGGCTTGGGCCAGGAAAGAATAGCCTAAAGTTTGATGGGTTGATAGTGTAAACATCCTTTAGGAAAGAAATTTCCCAAGAAGGTAACCACTTCCCTGAAGATCTTACACTTTGATGACTTAGCATAAAGATCTGCCTTCTTCACCAAAACCAATACTGCCTCCAGGTCCTTTGCATGCTGTTTGGGGGTGGGGAGTACACTATGATCTCATCAATGTACAACGTTGTGCAAGTGAAGCAAAGATCTCCCAAAATGTCATTAATCATATGCTGGAAGGCAGTGGGAATGTGTGAGAAATTGAGGACTAGCTTGCTTATCAATGTATTCCTGCTTTGATAGTTGGGAAGATTTTTGGCCAATAAATCCTTGATTATGCTATGTGTCTTATGGTATTTCCTAACCACTCAGAAGCTCACAAAGCTAAACAACAATAGATGACTTTTATGGTCATTTTTGGGTATAATTTACCTCTACATTCGGGAACTCTCCAGACACAGGTAATTATGACAAGCTCCCCTGAATGCTTGTCTTCACTTCTTATTATGAAAATCAAAATAAGTTAAGATGAAAATATGAATATATGGAAAGATGATGTTTTATTTTAGGGCCAGGCGCCAGTATTTTATACCTCTAGGGCATCTCCTGGCCATACTCATATATTAGGTGAGTTCATTAAAGCCATGCCAACCTGCTATGGATTATGGCAGTGATTATTAAAATATCCCCAAGTTAATTTAGCCCAGAAATTAACTAAATAACAATTGTTTCAGCCCAATTGGAGGCACTTCTAATCTCATAATTGGGAAGATTATTAGATTTAATATTAGCACCTCAGTGGTGTAAATTCGCCTCTCAATCAGCCTGATTACGTTTCATCATACAGCTGGCGAAATACAATAAGTGGGGAGAATAAAAAACAGAGTTCAAGTTATGATGCACCCCTAATTGGGACGTCAGCAGGCCTCTCAATAGTACTAGGTACTCCCTATTTGGGCTGTCCATGCGCAAGTACTATTGTGCTAATAACAATGAGTGACATACATTAAAAATAGAACTCATTAATCATTTTTGTATTAAAATCATAAATGCAACTAGGTTTGTGCCATAATTCACTTGGTTCACCCAAGTGGATCCCATAATTGGCCATAATGTAATTATATCATAGCTATTATTAGCTACAATAATTGGGTCATTTAGATGCAATAAAGGTGGTTTTGAGGTGAATCTAATTTATTAGATTATGCAGATAAATCAGGAAGGATCAAAGGATCCAACATTGGGAGTAATCTATTAGCATTGATGGTTTTCTTGAAGGGTTTATTTTCGAGTCAACCATCAAAATCTAACATTTCCCCCACTTGACTGGAATATAAACCCTGAGTTTTACCAAATTCATCTTCAATGTCTGAAAACAGTTCTTCATGCAGATACTTTTGGCTGCACTTTCAATTCTAGGGAGCCAATCTTTTCGCTTCAATTCATATATTGGGATGGTAATCTTTTTGCAGAGTTTATCTTCGCACTCAGCCATTTCCTGATGATTCAAGCTTATAGTGTGGTGTTGGGTTCATCCAACTATTCTCATCAGGGTCAAAATCATAATGAAACGGAGGCCAAATATTAGTGGCTTTTTAACCCCATCTATCTTTTTATTGCTGAGGATCCTTCCATATGACCTCAAGATTTTGTTCAGGTTGATGGCTTTGTGGAGGAGATACTTAGTTTCTGGTCTGTGGCACTCAAAAATCGGCCTGCTTTTGCTTCCTCCTTGGGCCTGAACACCCACAATGTTCAGGATGTTCGCTTCCACTTGGATGTTTGGGCAGCTTTTGAGGCCCTTCATCAAGATAAAGTGGATGACTATCTTCTGAGAATGGCCTTACTTGGCCATCTTATGCATATCATCCCTGATCAAATGCCTTTGGGATGGATTTTGCATATTTCCGCCCTTATCAAGTGGTGGAAAACCCAGGTGTACCATGTTTGACTTGTGACTCCAGAAATTTACCAGTAACAGACTGATTTCCTAGTCAATTGTCTTCTTCTAGGCGCTTGTTTTCCACCCAATTGTGGGCCTGATTGGATCACAGCAAATGGGTTTGTACCTCCCCTCCCAATTGTTTGCTGGGAGTCATTTACCACAAGCATGTGGTGCATCTGGCTTTATGCCACTATGGACCTTTTCCTCATCGCTTATCAACTAGATTGGGCTGAATTGATGCACAAAGATGAAAAAATAGGTTTTGAGTGGCCTCCCCCTTGAAGTGGAGGAATAAAAACCTTGCTGATTAAATTCTTTCATTATTAAGGTTCAATTTTAATATATATTATTTCTTTCTTAAAATTCTATATTATATATTATAATTATTTAAAATTTTATTGCGTGGGGAAGGCTGACCATGGGATGGACACTTCTGAATATGACTCAGGAAAGATAAACTTAGTACCAGGGGAGGCACCTCAGAGAAGCGATGCTATCTCTTGTTGCCAGCGGGAACGCCACTTATGGGGAGGGGAAGGGAACGTGTGAAGGGGACGTAGCCACTATTGAGCACGTGTGGAGGAAGGGGTCTGATTTGATGAACCAGACTGGGAACCAGGAGGAGACCAGCTGTCAGCGACGTGGTGGGAGATATCCAAACATCCACGCTTGAAAGTGGTCCACCAAATGAGACCAGAATCTGTGGACAGCTTCTGGGAGGGTGGGGATGGAGCCAGCGATGGCATCCAAGACAATCGTGTGGATGGTCCACATGGCGATTGCAACCACCAGAGCACGGAGGGAGGGTGGGAGGGGGAGGCCATTGATGAAGCAAACATATCTCTTGACAGACTGAAGGGATGCGTTTGATCCTGGCCTAGCAGACGTTGGACTTCGCGCCATATCACTTTAGAGGTGGGGCACTTCTCCAAGCGGTGGAACAGCGTTCCATACTGGCCACACATGACACGGGATGAGTGTAAAGTGTTAGAGCGCTCAGCTGTACGATACACCCGCCTCAGGCAGCGCCACACATGGGAGCGGACTTGAGGCTACAACAGAGGATGGTGTGTGTATTTCCAGATAGTCTTTTGGGTCTCAGTGGAATAAGGGATGTCCATCATGTCCAGGTAGTCCACCCTGGATAGGACGTGGGGTCGTGTGGGGATCACGCCATCATGGATGGGTAGCCCCTGTACCTCTTGTGTGAACTGAGGAGAGGGGCGGCCTTTTCAGGTTGTATGTCCGCTAATATGAATTCTCCACTCTGCGCTTCACATGGAGAGTAGGATTCGTTTGTAGTGGGTTTTAGTCCCGTGAGGACCTGTGGCCAATGTGTGTGATGCGAGGTATTTCATCAGGGAGTGGGGGTTTGATGGATTGTTGAGGCCCAAGGCTCGGGAGAAGTTGGAGTGGGCTGCGCGGGACCAGTGTTGGGATGGGAGTGTAGGAGCGGTGACAGCTGCGATCCAAGTGCCCAGGATCTTGGCAGCATGGGCTTTGAAGTCAAGCAGGCCCATGCCACCTTGATGATGAGGGCCAAACATGACCTCTAGCCATACTGGTGGAGGGCGGCCTGACCAAAGCCATCCTTGCAGCAAAGCATACAGGGATTTGAAGAAGCCAGGAGAAGGGGATGGCGTGGGCTCCAAACCAGACTTTGGATAGGAGCATAGAGTTGGCAAGAACAACCCTGCCAGTGAGGGTAGTAGGGTGGGCTCTGAGAGAGGCGATTCTCTTCATCACGTTGTCCAGTATACGGCATTCCATTACTGCTGATGCATATCCGCCTGCCTCCATCCACACGCCCAGATGGCGCACCGGTCCTATGGTAGGATGTGGCATGAAGGGGAGCACCAGTGGAGTGGTGTGTGTTGAGTTAGTAAGGCGTGGACGTGGGCGAGCAGATGGGCCAGGTTGGGAACTAATTGCTGGGGCCCAGCAGTTCTGAAAATGACCAAGGAGGATGATTTCAGTTTTGGAGGTGTTCAGTGCCGCGTTGCTTACCCGGGAATATTCCTGGATGAGGGCTTCAAGTGCGCGTGCATCTTTGTTATTAGACACCCCCACCACGCAATCATCTGCAAATGCCATCATCTTGACTGGGGTTTGCCCTGGCACATGGACCCCAGTGAGTTGGGCATTCACATTTCGCAGTAGTGGGTCAAGGCTAAAGTTGTATAAGAGTGGGCTGAGGGGGTCCCCTTGTCGCAGGCCCCTTTGAGGGCGGACTACTTCTATTAGGAAGCCTGGGCCACGCACTGCCATTGTCGCAGATTCCGTGAGCAGCATCACCCAGTCTATGAAGCGAGGTGGTAGGCGGAATTGATGGAGGCAGGCCCTAAGGTATTCCCAGTTTACTCTATCATAGGCCTTTTGTTGGTCCAAGAATACAAGTGCCCCAGAGGCTGTGGACTGAAATACATTAGCCACAGAGTGCACGTTATCCCAAATTGACCTTCTGGGGATGAAACCAAATTGTTCTGGGGAGATGGTAGCAGATGCTACAGTCCCTAAACGGTTAGCCATGATTTTTGTTAAAATTTTGGTGTCTGTGTTTGTTATAGAAATGGGGTGCCAGTTGGCTAAGTCAAGCTTATCCCCTTTCTTGAAGAGTGTGACAGTAAAGGCCTCATGTCCTCCTGGTAGGAGGCGCGTTTCCAACAGGCTTTGGTTAAGTGAGGCTAGCAGCAATGGGGATATATATTTAAAATATTTTTTGTAGAACTCATATGGAATGCCATCTGGGCCTGGGCATTTTCAGTTTATAGCACCACGAATGGCTATCCATAATTTGTTCAGAGTAATTAAATTCATTATTTCCAGGTATCGGAAGATGGTGCAGATATGAGCTCAGTTGAGAAATTCCGCCATTTCAGCTGGCTGAATTGGTTTGGCTCAATATAACTTGGAGTAATATTTTTGCATTTCGATTGCCACTTTGGCCAGTGTGTCCGCAATGGAATTATTTAATCTTCGCACCTGTGTGCAGGCCACGCTCTGGCATGGTGCAAAATTTTTTTAAAGAAGTATGCGGTGCACTTGTCACCTTTAGTGATGCGTGTGGCCCTGTATTGGACACAAACCCAATGTTTGTGTTGCCTTTCGAGTGCATTGAGGTGGGTGGCTGCCTCCACCCACTTCCAGCCCCATGCAGGGCTGTATCCTGTGGCTGGAATGTTGGACTCCAAGTGGGCCAATTCTGCCAGAGCGCGCAAGATAACCGCTGATGTGGCTCATGAGCGTCTGGAGGAGAGATGGTGATAATGGCGGATGGTGTCCTCTTTGAAAGTTGCTCATGTGGAAATGGGGTCTGCACAAAATGGTGCAACAAACAATTTCGCCAAAGTTGCCTCTTCCACCCATGTGTAAAATCCTGGTGACGCAAGCTTTGGGGGGCAGATTTTGCACCAATGTGGGGCCTTTGCAACTGTGATGGGTAAGCGGTATGTTATTGAGACCAGTCAGTGGTCATAGAATTCCATTTTTGTTGTTTTGAAGTAGGAGATGTGGGGTTGGAATTTCGCTGGCATTAAAATAAGGTCATTGCGGGTCATGGACCTTAATTGGCCATTGTGGACGTGAGGATGAGTCATGTTTTTGAGCAGTGGGGCATGTCGTGGCAGTGCATCCATTAACCCAAGGGTGGCTTTTAGAAAGCGTAGTTCTACATGACCCTGTGGGGCGTTGGGTGAGGAAGGCCACCGGTCCATTGGTGTGTTTAGCCAACAGTTCATGTCACTGACTATGAAAGAGTCTGGGGGTAGCAGGAGGGATTTGACCAACGAGAAAAATTCCTGATACTCATGTGCACCGTTTGGGGCATAAATGTTGACGATTGTGTGCGCAACATCAGCCCAAGAGAAGGTGACGACAAGCACTCAGCCATTTAGGAATGTTTCTGAGGATGTGAATTTGAAAAAATTATTTTTCTGAATTAGCACCCCACAGTGCTTCAACCAAAAGGATAGGGATGGAAGGAGCATTGTTTTCCAAGCTTCCTTGGAACCTCGTGGACAGTGGGACTCCTGGATGGCCAGGATATCCACGGGTAAATTGTGTTATATTAAACTCAGTTTCCTAGCCCAGGATGGGGAGGCCTTGAGTCCGGCGATATTCAGCATCCCTAGAGTGAAGGTTTCCCCCATCACACCTTAGGTGCGAGGGGTGGGCCCCCGGGCCCACCAGCCTCTTCAAGGTCCCCGCAGGCTTTCACAGCAGTGTGGGTGTTAGCAGCAACACTATCGGGGTTTTTGTTAATTTTTGTGGAAAGAGTCACATTGGCTTTGGCCTTCACTTTTTGTTTTCATGATGTCAGACGAATTTTTTGCGGTGCGGATAAGTTTGGTGCACCGTCGAGTGGGGCAAATTTTTTTTTCAATTGGGATAGGTCCCAAGTCAGTTTTGACTGGAGCTTGGGTGCAGCGATTGGGTGAGATTGAATCTCCCATTGGATCCTCGGAATGAGTGGCCCGCTCAGCATGGGCCTCCCAATCTGATTGGGTGATGGATTCCCAAGTCACTTCCACCACAAAGGTCTCCATGTCCTCCTGGCGTTGTGAGTGTGGGATAGTGGTGGTAGCCTTAGCCTCTTCCTTGGCCGCAGCTCTATGGGCCTGCTTGGCCTTCTTCCGCTCCTGCGGGGAGATGGGCTTTACCAATAGGTAGCAGCCTTGTGCTCCCCACAGGAAAGCCTCCTTGGTGCTTGCGGTTGGTTTGTAGTGCGCCTCTCCGCTGGCCATGGCCGCTGAGGGGTGCTCTTGGAATGTGACGCCCTCCTTGATGGGGCATGTGTGCGCCTTATGGCTGAACGCGTCACAGTGGGTGCAAATGGGGGGCGCGCTGTCCACAGTTACCCGGAATGGGTGGGTGGTGTGCCCTGCAATATCATTAAAAGTGGAGTGCAGGATCTGGGTTAGGTCCTTTGCGATCTCCTCAGTTGGGGTCAGAACTGCGATGGCTTTGCCAGTGCACAGGTGTGGCATCAGCGTAAAACATTGCATTTTGAAAGATTGTATTTCGCCGTATATGGTGAGACCATCTTTCAGGTGTTGCTCCAAAATATCACATTTTACCGTAGTAGGCAAAAAGTCAAACGTGAGGAAAATTTGGTTTGATTTTGTCCATCTGGTGCATTTAGTTTTGATGACCCATTGCCCTTTGGGGAGGTCGACCACTATGCACACCACTGCAGCCTCATCTGCTGCTATTTTGCTTTTGAAACCCAGGTCCAGCCAACCGCGTGACATGGAGTGAGGTGCAACGTACACCGCGGTCAGGAAAATTTTGTGTACATCTTCACAAAATTTTTCCCATAAGGCCATTTTTTGGATGTCCAGATACACACGGACTCCAAATTCCACCAACGAAAGTGGATGAGAGTGTGGCGTGTTGATGTACTGGTTGCATTGTGCTTGCCACATGAGTATCTCTGGGGAAATTGTGACTGCCAGTTTTTTGAGATTTTTTTCTATTATGCTGGATTCTCTGGGGCGTTTTCGAATGTTAGAGGCCGCGGGCCTTCCGCCTGCTCCTCTTGCCTTGCTTGCCCAACTGCTCCCAGACATGGGCGCAGACTAATCTCCTCTTATGAGATTATCAAACTAGATTGAGTCTTGAATTGAATGGGTTGCAAAAGTGTTTGCAACGAGAAAGAAAAGTTATATATTATAATTATCATTCTTATTATTTATTTCTCATTATATTTTATTCTTTTTATTAAACTTAATATTTTTTCTTATTTATTAGTTTCCTATATTTATGTATACTTATTTTTATTTTTTTTTCTTCTAATTGGCCCTCTTACTAAATTTTCTTAAGAATTTTGAATGGACTCAATTATATATATGGCCTGTTTTAACCTCTTTAATGGTTTAAACAAACCTTGAAGTTTTCTCAATAACTTCAAATGGGCCAACCCAAATGCAATTTAACTTCTGTATTCAGCATTATCCGTGCATATTGCAGACTAGTACCTTTTCTATGACTTCAAATTCAGTCAAATTATATTGACATTTAGAATCATTTTCATTCTAGGCCTTTTTAATAGCAAAACTGTTGTCAAAGGCTTGACCTTGCAATTAAATTAGGGTTTTGGCAAGCTTCTTGGCATATTGATGATAGCTGCTTTCACCAGGCTCTTCTAGGACCAAATAAAGCAGTGATAATAGGGCCAGATGTCTTCCATATATGACCTGAAATGGTGACATCTTGTTGGCAGAGTGATATGAAATGTTGTAAGCAAACATGTCTGAGCTTAAAAATGTGCTCCATTCAGATGGTTTGCTTGAAGTTAATTTTTGTACAATATTTACAAGCATCCCATTTATGCGCTCAACCATTCTGTTTTTCTCTGGATGGTAGGGAGCAGAGAGTACACCTCTTACTGCCATCAGCGGATTAAGCTTTGTAATAACGTTGTCCGTGAAATTGCTTCCATTATCAGTCAGAATAACCTGTGGGCAACCATGCTTGTGGATAACATTCTCAAGGATAAACTTGGCCGTTGTCACTGCACCTACTTCCTAAATAGCCTTAGCTTCAACCCACTTAGTCACATAGTCATTAGCCATGATGATGTACTTGGCTTTAGAATTGATAGTAGGAAGTGGTCCAAAAACATCTATTGATATGGTATGCCAGGAAAACTTGAGCCAAACAAGCTGGTAAGATGTGCTCTTTCAGAACGGTTTTTTGCCTTGGCATTCAATGCAACACTCCAGTGTTTCTTGGATATCAAAGTGCATTGATTCCCAAGAGGTAGTATCATCTGAGATGCTCCTTTGTTTTCTTAAATCCACCATGGCCTATGGCCTTATGCACCGCCATTATTAAATCTTTTTGGGCCGAGGGTCATGGAAAAATGACCTTTTTTCCTTCAATCATTTTGTATAATATTCCATTTTTGATTGAAGTGTCTTTTTATAAATCTGCAAGCAATTTTCAAACTGATTCATGCTCATCCTGGAATTCTCCACTGACCATTTTTTGAAATAGCTCATCAGCGGCCAAAATGACAGTGGTGATTGTAGGTAAATGAAATAGACAGTCAGCAATTTTGTGCTTCACTCCTGCATGATGTTTAATCATAAATTATAGGCTTGAAGCTTGAGTGCCCACTGCAATAATTGGCCCTCTGGTTCCTTCAAGTTGTTCAACCATCTTAGGGACAAATGATCTGTAACAATTTTAAAGTGAGTGCTTAAAGATAAACCCAAAACTGCTTGTAGGCATATATGACTGCCAAGCATTCCTGTTCTGTCACCGCGTAGTTCCGCTCATGGACATTTAAGGTCCAACTAGTGAAGGCAATCAGAAGTTTCTCACCATTTTTCCCTATTTGAGACAATATGGCTCCAACTGCCATAAGCGATGAATCAGTTTGGACAATAAACTCACGCTCAAAGTCCAGATACTGCAGGACTGGAGCCATTATTAGGGCCGATTGGAGATGATTAAATGCTTCTTGGAAGGCCCAATTCCAGTCGAATATGACCTTGTCCTTAAGTAGATAAAACAATGGCTCTCCAATTCATGCAAAATTGGCAATGAATTGGCGATACTAACCAAATATGCCCAGGAAAACCTGTATATCATGTTTGGATTTGGGCCATTTCATCTTCAATATGGCATCTAAATTTGATGGCTGGGGTCAGAGTCCTTCTTTCTTAATAGAAACCCAAGATATTCCAATTATTCTTTAAAAATTGGCACTTCCAGAGTTTGATCTTCAAATTAGCAGCTGCTAGTCTCTTAAAACTGCTTCTAGATGTTTCAGGTGGTCAGTGAAGATGCAGCTAAAGACATTTATATCAACTAAATAAGCCAACACACAAGACAATTTTAAGTCTTCTATAATGTGTCCATTGTCCTTTGAAATGTAGCTGGGGCATTGCAAAGTCCTTGTGACATCTTGTTAGCTGGAATAGGCCCTCTTGAGCTATGATGGCACACTTTTCACGCTCCTCTTTGGGCATATCAATCTGCTGATGCCCTCCTATTAAGTCCATTATGAAGAACTTCACACCTCCAGGTCAATACAAGGCGTCATCAATCCATGGAAGGGGATAAGAATCCTTCTTTGTGATGTTGTTTAATCTTCAATAAGCAATGACAACCCAATTACTCTCATTCTTCTTTTTCACTATTATAATTGGGGCGGCTCATGGACTCTTTGATGGGACCAGCATTCCACGATCCAAGAATTCTTTTATTTCTTTGGAAACAACTTCTTCTGATGCTTTCAAACATCTAATTGGGTGTAATTGGATGGGGTCATGGTCATTTGTATCAATAGTGTGTATCACATCTCTAGAACAACCTAAATCAAAATCATCTTTTGCAAATATTTCTTGATATTTTTAAAATAAATTCTGAACTTGAGCCTTTTCTGGATTGGTCAAGGTCCCTAATTTATCCATAGAAATAACATTATTGATACTTATGGTTTCCTCATCAGGAAGTCCTATTTCATCTAAGGTCCAAAATTTGTGAAATGTCTGAATTTTGTATTCAGAAATAGATGTAGGTAGGCAATAACCTGATGCCTTCATATCTTGATGGGCCAATTCTAGAGGTTTACACATAGAATTTGAATTTCCTCATGTCCTGGAATGACTATTACTGGTGCAATATTTGGCTCAAAGCAGGATCTACACATGGCTGGTATATTTCACTATAAAGTCACTCTGAAATTTTAATAGTTAGCCCAGTAGGGACAACTACTTGAGTTTCAGGAAGCACGGAAATTCGTTGATTTGATTGTAATGGTATTCCCTTTGATTCACAAATTTTCATTGGAAGGGACTTATTTTTGAATGAGATTTTGTATACTCAAATGGGACTATCCCATCCTTGTAGGCCAGGTTGCAAAATAAACTTGGCTTCTTCTTTTCTGCTTTTCCGTTTTTGTCATAGTATAACGGTATTCTTTGTCACAAAATAGTCAGCATATCTTCCTTATGGTTTGTGACAACACCAAACCTTCTCAGAAAATCGGTCCCAATAAGAATATCATAGCTGGTATTTGGCAATACTATGGCTGGTTCCATCACTACAATGGATCTGAAATGTAATGGTAATGTGCTATAGGCCCCAAGCAACTTAGTGTTGTGGACTCCCACTGTACCATATTCTTGAAAATGCGCAACATTGGGCGCAATCATCAGCTTTTTTAGAAATTTGGTACTGACAATGTTGATAGGCGCCCCACTATCAACAATTGCCTTAACACAAACCTTATTTACTGCAATATTCACATATGTACATTCAGAGTATGTATCAGAGTTGTTTATTAGGTGAATATTGGAGTAAGAGTTTGGTTCTAAGTGGGATTTCATACTTGAGAAGATTTCTGAAAAATTTTTTGCTAAAGTCTTCATGGGTATGGCCACTTGCACATCCTGTAATGCGGGCATATCAGATGAACATACAGAATGGTTATTCAGCCCTTGATCAATAACTTGTTTGGCATAGAGTTTTGCTACTTTGGCCTGAGCCTCTTCAGTAACCTCCAGTTGCTTTAAATCTTTCACTTTGACTCAGGTAGTAACCATGTAGACATTATCAGCTACAATGTGGTGTAAGTTATCTTCGTCCATTTCATCAGCCAAAAAAGCTTTCCTGGATCAGGTGGAATATGCGTTAAGGGATTGGTGGAGGTAGAGCATTCCACCTCTACTCCACCTGCTCTTTTCCCGCCTTCTCTTCATTGTTTACCTTCAAGGCCACATTCACCCAGGTTTCTTATCTGGCCATCTGTAGCATTGGGAAGCAAATGCCCCTTTTGGCCACAATCATGACAAATAATTGGCCCTAATTGCTGATTATTTTTTTGGATTTATAAAAGATTCTTTCCTTGGTCATCAAGATTTGTATTTTTTGGTCCTGAAAATCGAAATTTCAACTGCTCTTTGGGCCAATTAGGGGCGTCAAAGCTACTTGTGCATTGTCTCAAATAATCAGTACGTTCTAATGATCCCATGGGCCGATTATATTCAAGAATCATGACACGTTTCAAGTCAAGGTATGGCTTAACAGAATGTTGCATGGCAATCATCATATCAAATTTGTCTATAGCATTTTGATCTGAGTAAGACCTGAGCCTCATAGTAAAATCTATCTTCAAAGTCTCTGATGGACTCATTCCGCTGGAATTCAATATTGAGTAAGTCTGGTTTTCTGGCGGATAGTTTATCAAGGCCTCCTAATTGTCTTATGATGGCGTTTTTAGCATCCAAATAGGACCAATTGTCACCCAAATAGGTCATAACAAGATTGACACTATGTGAGACCAGACAATTAAAAAGTGGTGTAGATTTCACATGGTCTGATCCTCCACGCATAGACTTTTCAAACAATTTTTTGAATGAATGTACGTCTCCTTCTTTATCAAATTTTGGCAAATTCAAGGGCTTGAAGTCATCGCACCCAGAATCAGCTAGAGGACTTATCATTCATCTAGAGTTTAAATGTCTTGGGGAATCTTCAGTCATAATTGGTCTACAGTTATGACGAGTGTCATCTAGAGTTGGGATAGAAGCAAGAATTCTGGCATCAAACGGACGTCTGAAATATCTGTTTTGTTATACGTCTCAACTCCTGAGGATTCTGCTTCATAAAATTGCTCTGAACTGCTCGATTTGGATTCCTGAATTTGGGCCTTATGTAGTTTCTTCAGTTGTTTTCTGCCCAAATACTTAAGTGTTTTACTGATCACCCCCTTGAGGACTAGTCAAACAGTTGCAACTTCTCTTCTTTAGGTCATTGACTTCCTTTTTTAGGTCTTCTCGCTCTTTTCATAAGATAATTTGAAAAGTCAGTATATGCTTCACATCTTTGGTCAGAATAGCAACATGGTCATTAGTTGCTGATAACTGTGTTTGAAGATCTTGTTTTTCTTTAGTAAGTTTAATGTTCTTCGCTTGCACAGACAAAATTGTTGAACAAAGCTCCATAAGTTCTTCATGGATTTGTGCAAATTTTTTCTCGTTATTCAGCCCTACTGGCATAGCAGCCAGATCTTCAATGCTCTTTTACAACATGCCCAACTCAGTTTGGACATACTCATCGAGTTGAACATGCATGTTTTTCAATTCCAAGTGATTTTTCCAAGCAATCGTGGAATCATTGGTCAGTCATTCAGTCCGAGATGATAGAAATTTGGAGTAATTCTACAATTTCTGGCAGCATTTGCTGATATTATTGACCCATCCGCTGGTTAGTCCATGTAATGAGAGAATCTAATCTGCAATTTTTGGAACTTTTTCATTAAGTTGATCTTCCAAAGTGGTTACTCTTCTGTGTGCATCATTGACCTGTTCCATATTACTGATGATAGCTTTTCTAACTTCAGTAAAGCTGGAATTCAGCTTATCCAGTAAGTTCGATCAGGAAGATCGCTCCTCCCCTTGAACTTGATGTACTTCTGCAAACTCTAGATTCTGCCAAGCCAGAATTCTTTGGGCCTGCTTGAATGAGGGCTGTACGAAGCTAACCAAGAACTCATTTGTTGCTTGTGTACAGTTGAGACGTTTGGCCAGAGTTGCCATGGACGCCTCTCAGTACTGCATATACATTTCCATCTTGAAGGCCTGATCCCTCAAGTAGTAGAATAACCCAAAAGATGGGTCCATCTATGATGCAACAATCCTATAACCATGGAATGGGGTATCCATCATCTCCTTAACACTATTGAAGGTAAACTCAATAGGGACAGTTGTGTTTACATGCCCCCTACCACCGTGATTAGATCTAAGGAGTATAAATTAATCTCCTCAGTATTCTGGCGTGCAGTGTTGAAGTACTCAGTGATTTATTGGTCACTGGTTTCCATGTCATTTTAATCATATATCTTTGTAGAATTTGCCTGGTATTTGGATGAGTTATTTATATTAAAAGTGTAAAATGGATTTTAGTAAGCACCACTTGCGAGAAATTTAGGATTAGCTCGCTTATTAATGTATTCCTGTTTTGATAGTTGGGAAGATTTTTGGCCAATAAATCCTTGATTATGCTATATGTCTTACAATATTTTCTAACCACTCGGAAGCTCACAAAGCTAAACAACAATAGATGACTCTTCTAGTCTTCTTTTGGGTATAATTTCCCTCTATAATTGGGAACTATCCAGACACAGGTAATTATGACAAGCTCCCCTGAATGCTTGTCTTCACTTCTTATTATGAAAATCAAAATAAGTTAAGATGAAAATATGAATATATGGAAAGATGATGATTTTATTTTAGGGCCAGGCGCCAGTATTTTATACCTCTAGGGCATCTCCTGGCCATACTCATCTATTAGATGAGTTCATTAAAACCATGCCAACCTGCTATGGATTATGGTAGGGGTTATTATAATATCCCCGAGTTAGTTTAGCCCTTGAATTAACTAAATAACAATTTTTTCAGCCCAATTGGAGGCACTTCTACTCTCATAATTGGGAAGATTATTAGATTCAATATTAGCACCTCAATGGTGAAAATTCGCCTCTCAATCATCCTGATTACGTTTCATCATACAGCTGACGAAATACAATAAATGGGGAGAATAAAGATATAGAGTTCAAATCAAGATGCACCCCTAATTGGGATGTCAGCAGGCCTCTCAATAGTACTAGGTACTTCCTATTCAGGCTGTCCATGTGCAAGTACTATTGTGCTGATTACAATGAGTGAAATACATTAAAAATAGAACTCATTAATCATTTTTGTATTAAAATCATAAATGCAACTAGGTTTGTGCCATAATTCACTTGGTTCACCCAGGTGGATCCCATAATTGGCCATAATGTAAGTATATCATAGCTAAATTTTCTCTCTCGTTGCAAACACTTTTGCAACAAATTTAATTCAGGTCTGGTAAAAGTTTGATATCTCACCAAGGAGATTAGTTGGCGCCCAATTTCAGGGAGCAGTTGGGCAAGTAAAGTTAAGGACACAGGTGGTCGCCTCACATCAAACAAATTTTGTGAACGCCCCAGCGAGACTGGCGGAATAGATAAAGATAATAAAAAACTGGCGGTTACCATTTCCCCAGAAATTTTGGCATGGCAAGCGCGCTGCAACCAGTTCATCAATATGCCGCACTCCCAGCCACTTTCATTGGTGGAACACAGGGTGCACGTTTCTCTGGATATTCAGCAAACGGCGCTTTGGGAGAAGTTTTGTAGAGATGTACACACACATTTCCCAAATGTGGTGTATGTCGCACCCCACTCCATGACACACAGTTGGCTGGATCTTGGCTTCGAAACAAAAGAAGCGGTGGATGAAGCCACAAAGGTGCGCGTAGTAATTGACCTCCCAGATGGTCAGCGGGTAGTTGAAATAAAGTGCATCCGGTGGACTAAGTTGAACCAAATTTTTGTGACCTTTGGCTTCCTACCCACGACAGTCCAATGCACCATGCTCAAGCACCACCTGAAGGCTGAGCTCGCCATTTATGGAGAAATACAATCCTTTGAAATGCAGCACTTTATGCTGATGCCAAACCTGTGCACAGGCAAGGCGATTGCAGTTCTCACCCCATCCATAGGGATAGTGGAAGATTTGACCCAAATCCTGCACACTGCTTTTGTCATAATAAATGGTCAGAATTCCCATCCTTTCTGGGTCACCGTGGATAGCGCGCCTCCCATCTGCACGTTCTGTCGCGCTTTTGGCCACAAGGCCCACACCTGCCCTGTCAAAGAGGGCGTTACTCATCAATAGATTGTATCAGATTTAATGGGCGGTGGAGAAGCCCATCATGAACCAACACTAGACACCATGGCAGCCTTCCTGTGGGGTGCGCAAGGCTGCTACATTCTTGTAAAGCCAGTCTCCCACAAGAGCTGAAGAAGGCCAAACAGGCCCACAAGGCAGCGGCCAAGGCGGTGGCCAAGACCGCGTCCACCATCCTGCTAGCCCAACTACAGGAGAAGATTGAGACTTTCACGGCAGAAGCAGCTTGTGAATCTCTCAACCAATCAGATTGGGACGCCCAAGCCGATTGGGCCACCCATGCTGAAATCCTGATGGATGAATCGGTTTCACCCAATCAATGCACCCAAGCACTGATCAGGTCTGAGTAGCTCACCAGCAATCCTGCCAAATTTCCACCTCCAAGTGATGGTGCACTGAAAATGCACACATTGCAAAAAGCTCAGCCCACAGCGGGGAAAAAGTGAAGGTAAAGGCCAACGCGAACCCCACTGCTAAGGCTTCCCACTCTGACATATACACTGTAACATCGCATACCTGAGGCGCTAACAAGCGCTGCGAAGAAAAAGAGAAGGCTGAAGGGCTTGGGTGCCTTCCCTTACACCTAGATGCGATGGGGGGAGCCTTTACTTTAGGGATGTTGAACATCGCTGGACTCAAGGCCTTGCCGTCCTGGGCTAGGAAACTGAGTTTTTTTACAAAATAATTTACCCGTGGACATCCTGGACATTCAGGAAACCCACTGTCCATGCGATGCTGAGGACTCATGGAAAACCATGCTCCTCCCTTCCCTATCATCTTTGTCTGAGCACTGTGGGGTGCTTCTTCATGTGAACACTCATTTCAAATTATTTCAGAAAATTCATACCTAGATGGCCGCATCCTGGTTGTCACCTTTTCATGGGATGACAAAGTGCACGCTATTGTTAACATTTATGCCCCAACCTGTGCACGAGAATGTCAGGAATTTTTCTCAGCAGTCAATACCCTTCCACTTCCCACCAACCCATTTTTTGTCAGAGACATGAACTGCTGTATGAACCCATCCACAGACCGCTGGCCATCATCAACTTCGCCCCCACAGGGGCACGTTGAACTTCACATTCTTAAGGCCACCCTAGGGCTGTTCAATACCTTGCCACGCCATGCTCTGCTAATCAATAACATGTCGCGACCCACGTGCACAATGGCCAGTTAAGGTCCATAACCTGCATCAACCTTATCCTTATGCCGCTCAAATCTCATTTTCAAATTTCCCACTTCGCCATGACCAAAATCAATTTCTCCAATCACAGGATGGTATCAATCTCCTTCCGCTTATCCAACCCAGCAACCCAGGCACCGTATTGGTGCAAACTTCACCCTACCGAGATTGCATCACCAAGATTTTCCTTGTGGATGGAATCTGTGACCTCAGCTCCAGAGTTTGTCACACCATTGTGTGCAGACCCAATATTCACCTGGTCAACCTTCAAGGCGAGCACAATCCTCCAGGCTCGCCACCTCTCCTCCCACCACTCATGGGCCGCCTCAGCAATCATTTTGTGCACACTGGCAGAGATGGACAACCTGGAGTCCAACGTCCCCGCTGCAGGCTACATTCTGGCTTGGGGTCAAAAGTGGGCAGAAGTGGCCGCCTGCCTCAATGAATTGGTGGGACAACACAAGCATTGGGTTTGTGTTCAATACAAAGCTATACACATTACACCGGGTGACATGTGCTATGCTTACTTTTTCAATAATTCTTTGCACCGCGCCAGAGTTTGGCCTGCACACAGGTGTGAATGCCGACCACTCTATCGTGGATACACTGGCCAATGTGGCGATCAAAATACAAAATTATTACTTTAAACTGTATTGATCTGGTCCTATTTCACCGGCTGAAATGGCAAATTTTCTCAAAAGTGCACACATCCGCAATGTTTCCCAATTCCTGGAGTTGATGAATTTGATTACTCAGGACAAACTCTGGTCCACTGTTCATGGTGCACCTTATAGGAAATGCCCAGGTCCAGACGGCATCCCTTATGAGTTTTATAAGAAGTATTTCAAAGATTTATCCTCCTTGCTGCTTGCCTCTCTTAACCAATGCCTTCTAGAAACGCGCCTCCTACCTGGAGGGCAAGAGGCCTTCATGATTACATTGTACAAAAAAGGGGATAAGCTGGACTTGGACAACTGGCGCCCCATTTCTCTCACTAACACAGACACAAAAAGTTTTATAAAAATCATGGCTAACCATCTAGGGGTTGCTGCCTATGTTCTCATCTCCCCTGAACAATTCAGTTTCATACCCAAAAGGTCAATTTGGGACAATATACACACCGTAGCCAACGTCTGTCAGTCCACGGCTTCTGGAGCACTTGTTTTTTAGACCAGCAGAAGGCCTATGATAGAGTCAACTGGGAATACCTCAGAGCCTGCCTCCACAAGTTCCGCCTCCCCCTCGCTTTATCAATTGAGTGATGTTGCTTATGGAATCCACCACAATGGCTGTGCGTGGCCCTGGCTTTCTCACGGATGTAGTCCGCCCTCAAAGGGGCCTACGCCAAGGGGACCCGCTTAGCCCACTCTTGTATAACTTCAGCATTGACCCACTTCTTGGAAACGTGAATGCCCGCCTTACTGGGGTCCATGTGCATGGCCAAACCCCGGTCAAGATGTTGGCGTTTGCTGATGATTGTGTGGTTGGGGTGTCTAACAATCATGATGCACGCGCGCTTAAAGAAACTATCCAGGTTTACTACAGGGTAAGTAATGCTGCACTCAACGCCTCCAAAACTGAGATTGTTCTCCTTGGTCAGTATCAAGCCCGTTGGGCCCCAGCGCCCTGTTTCCTACCCACCTCGTCAGCAGCGCACAAGTTAGCTTGCCCTGCCCACCCCATACCGCCCCGCTTGTGCTCCCCTTTGTGCCAAGCCCCACCGTTAGCCCTGTCCGCCACTTGAGGGTGTGGCTGGAGGTAGGAGGGTACGCCTCATCAGTGATGGAAAGCCATATCCTAGATAATGTGACAAAACGCATAGCTTCCCCCAGAGCTCATAAGACCTCCCTTACAGGCAGGGTAGTGCTTGCCAACTCTATGCTCCTATCCAAAGTTTGGTTTGGGGCCCACGCCATCGCTTTTTCCCGTGTCTCTTCAAGTCACTATACGCCCTTCTGCAAGGGTGGCTTTGGTTGGGCCTCCCACCACCAGTACACCTGGATGTCATGTTTGGCCCCCGCCATAGTGGTGGTATGGGCCTGCTCAACTTTGAGGCCCATGCTGCCAAAATCCTTGGCACCTAGATCGCTGCTGTTACCAACCCTTCAATCTCTACCCAGCACTGGGCCCGCGTGGCCCACTCCAACTTCTCCCGCGCCCTGGGCCTCTCTAATCCTTCCCAACCCCACTCTCTGTTAAAGTACCTGGCCTCACATCCTTCTGCAGCGGACCCACATGGGACGTCGCCCCACTCCAAAAAGATCCTCATATCCATGCGGAGCGCTGAGTGAAAAATTTGCATATGTGGGCACACCGCTCAGAGGGGGCGTCCCTCTCCTAGGTTCACCCAGGAAGTATAATGTCTTCCCATTCTGAACGGAGTGATACCCGTGTGGTCTCTTACCATGGCCAGGGTGGACTACCTGGACATGTTGGACATCCCCTAGTCCCTTGATACCCAGAAAGCCATTTGGAAGTACGCTCACCACCCTCTTCTGCAGCCGCATATTCATTCCCATGTGTGGCACTGCTTGAAATGGGTTTACCATACTGCCAAATGCTCTAATGCTTTGCACCCATCCTTTGTCATGTGTGGCCAGTACATAACGCTGGTTCACCGCCTGGAAGAATGCCCTCCATCTAGAGCGATATGGCATGAGGTGTAACGTCTGCTTCGCCAGGATCAGGCACAGCCCTTCAGCCTGTCTAAGGACATGTTTGCTTTATCCATGGCTTCCCCTCTTCCGCCCTCCCTCCATGCCTTGGTGGTTACAATCACTATGTGGACTATTCACACAGTTGTCTTGGATGCCATATCAGGCTCCACCCCCACCCTCCAAGAAGCTGTACGCCGGTTATGGTCACACTTAGTGGACCACTTTCAGGCGTGGATGTTTGGATACCTCCCACCACGTCATCACCAGTTGGTCTCCTCCTGGTTCCTGGTATGGTTCCTCATTTCAGACCCCTTCCTACATATGTGCTCAATAGTGGCGCAAGCCCCTGAACACGTATCCCCCCTTCCTTCTCTTGGCATTTCCGCTGGCAACAGGAGATAGCTTCCGCTGGCAACAGGAGATAGCTTTTGCCTCTCTGGGGTGCCCTCCTCTCGCTGAAGTTCGTTTGTTGTTTAGTTTCTTATCAGAAGTGTCCGTCCACTGGTCAGCCTTCCCCATAGTAAATTAAAAACGCAAACTTTAAGTAAATCATAGCTATTAATAGCTAATAATTGGGTCATTTAGATGCAATCAAGGCGGTTTTGAGGTGAATTTGATTTATCAGATTATACAGATAAATCAGGAAGGATCAAAGGATCCATCATTGGGAGTAATCTATTAGCTTTAATGGATTTCTTGAAGGGTTTATTTTTGAGTCAACCATCAAAATCTGACAGCATGTTCTTGAGACCAAAGGGCTTCATGAGGAATAAAAATTACCCTTCTTGGTATGAATGGTTGTTATCCACTCCTGACATTCCAATACTCGATTTGATTGAATCAGTCACAAGGTCAAGCTTGGAAAAATATCTAGAATTTGGCAATTTCCTAGCTGATGGTCTGCTACAAGGGAGCAGATAGGAATTGTGCACAGTGGTGTTTTTTATATGGCCATAGTCATGCATAGGGCAATGTACCATCAACCTTTTGAGCAAAATTAATGGGAGATGTGATAAGAGGATTTCTGAAAACCTACCCCTTCTGGAGCATGTTGTCTAAACACTCCTACAGGGCCTTATCCTCTTGCTATATATAGTGGTACAGAGGACAGTTGATATTACTTACATTAATTATCAAACAGAAAAACAGATCATACTTGGAGTGAGATAGAAGGTGATTAACCATCTTTATTGTAACCTTGTACTACATCAAGCTAAAAGGGAAATCTGGTGGTACATTAGTGAAGGAGGGAGTTGAAGCCATTAAAACCACTGCTCCAGCAAGGGAAAAGGTACCAATAAGCCCAAATTTGCCACACATGTGAGGATTCACAAAAGACAAAAAGTTTTACTCCAGGTCAATACTAACCTGTTGACGCCACCACCAACCAACCCCAAGAATAACAATTGATAATAAATCCTGCACCATGTTAAACTGATCACAGAAGCTAAACAATTACACTGAGAATGGCATGGGACGTCTATGTAAGTCCTGGGAACGTCCCCTGGCTGTTGATTGGGTCATCTTCCCATTCCCAAGTAAAAATACACCGAAGAGGATGGCGGAACCTCTCGTTACTCAGGGTGATCTCGCTCATGTAGTAGATGAGTGATGGGTAACAGCTCTTCCACTTCGGATCCTACCCCCAGTACCCACACTCACCTCAGCAGAACTGTTATGGGAAATTAGTGAAATCTGCGCCAAAATTGGCAAATTGAAATTAGCTGGATCTAATTCAAGTGGCAATCTGGCCAATGCTCAGGTCTCAAATGGCCGGAAAGGCATGAAGACTGAGGTATCAGTCAGAACGCCTGACAGTTCCAATTTAATCAATATGCTGATCAAACAAAGCACCCTCCTACCAGAGTTGTCGAGGATCACCCTTGACTATCAGGATATAGCATTGGGTGCCACTGACGAGGGTTCAAAGCCCCCAGTAGGTAATTTGGGCGTTGCAGCCGATGTGATGCCATTGACTGAACAAATGGTCCAGTGACTGAGCGCGGGTGGGATGGGTGTCCCAAACCTGTTCCCAACCAAATGGACCCGCCCCTATGAGGGGTGGCCTTGGGGGATTCCTGTCGCTTGACGGGCTAAACGCCATCACACCAACCATCAGAAATGTAGCTGAGCCCTGGTTCAGATGTTTGAGGTTGAACTGACAGTGACTTGGCCCACCGCCAAATTTTGCGATGTCAGTTCTCAAGGAAAAACATGCCCATTCCCAAACAATTCGCCAGTTAGGTCAAAATAGTGGGACTTGATCCCAGCTTGTCACTACCCCAATCGACCACTATTTAACCAGTTGCATAACACTGTGAAAATTGTTGGTCAATTTTCTTCCTTTTCCTTCAAATAAAATTTTGCTAAAAAACCCAACTAATTTTTATTACTTCTTCTGACCGCATCCCTGATGGCGTTTCCCTGGTGGCCTGTCAGTCCATATACCAGATGGGCTCTACCAGTACTCTTGGTCACTATAGTACCCTCCGTCATTAATTGTGTTCAGCGAGTCTGATATTTTTGGCTCTATGACCATATTATCACTAACTTCTGGCAGCAATACATGGGGATCTTGTGGCTATATCCACCCATTGTAAGAGATAATCTGTCTCCTTGCCGCCCCATTTGAAATGGCCCCATATGCCGAGGATCTCATTGAGACTATCTCAGTGATTCCACCCCCTGCAGCAAGACCCCCTGGGTTGGGAGTGGGTTCAGTGTGGTTTGTCATTGGGATCATTCTCACCTTTATGCTGCACTAACAATTCATTATTTCCCAATGCCTGGTTCCATATCAAGTCGTCCAGTCAGCAATGCCTCTGGCATTCTGGCTTACTTTTTGGGTGCTTACACATCCTGACTGGCAGGCCGGTCTAAACTTCTTCTGCTGTTTCCATGACAGTCTAACTACATAACAAGTCATGAAGGCTGATGAAGCTTTCAATACTGAGGATCCTTCATCAAGATCTAGGTCCAAATCCTGAGAGACTTGCAAGCTCATAAAATTCTCAGCTGCTTCTGTATCCAAGAGAGCCTCAACGGATACCATATGGGATCCTAACTGATTTTAACGGGTTACAAAAAGTAGGTTTGAACTTGTTTATTAGCAACTTTATGGGACCTAACTGGTGGAGAAGGTGTTGTCACCAGCATATCCACTGGACTTTCCTCAAGAGAAGAAACCATTGTTCTAGTCACATAATCAACCTCTTTACGCCTGTTGTCCTTCATACATCAGTGGAACCAACGGATTCATCAATATCTGCTCCCCAGGAGCATCAAACTCGACAGTGGAGATCCTATCACCAGAACGCAAAACAGTGGGTTGGGGGTAGAGAAGTGCTAGTTAGAACAAGCAACACACCCACATTTTCAACTCATTTAAGCTGGACAGGACGTGGGAAAAAAGATATACCAAGCTTCCTTACACTTGATATTTTAGGAAGCACCACCATTTTGTTAAATCAGGATATATTAAAAAGCGCGATGTAAATACTATGATATAAAGAATGTGCCATCATTCCAATAACTGCCACCTTAAGCAAAGGTTGGACATTCTATTCATAAAAAAGAAACAACACAGCACCCCAATTATATTAAAGGTGGAGAAGAACAAAAAATCTGAGTCACTAAATTATGTCATGGAGCGTGCTGATAATAATAAACTGAACTAGCACCCAGAATGAGTTAACACCCAAAAAACAGGCAGAATACCTTGGTATAGCCATACATATTGTAATATAGAGTGAGAATAGGGCAATCGCTGCACTAGCCAGGAGATCCTATAAATGGGAATCATAATAACTAAATACCCAGTGTAATTCTTAATTTAACAAATAAAATTGGTTGCTTTAAAAATTTTATATAAAGTTAAGGAGAAGAAAAGGAAAAATATGGAGCAACAGCGTAACATATCAGGGGTTTTTACCTTATAAGCTCACTAAATAGGAAATGGAGAATAGGTGTATTCCTGTTGGAAACAACTATACAAATTTTGGAATGGCGGATTGACACCCTATAATATCACTAGTTGATTCAGATCTGATCTGCCCAGTCACTTTGGCATCGAATTCCCTTGCAAGAATGTTTATTCCTTCACAATTGCATTTGGAACAATGGCAATGTCTTCTCCAGCGGACAGCAGGCTGATCCCACGTCCAGGCCAAATATGGGCAGTCACATTATTTATTGAAAGGGTTTAACACGCCAATGCTTATAAATTTATTTGAAGTACTCCAAGCCAGGGGATGGATATTACCAAAATCAAAACTCTAACAAGACAAAAAAAATATGAATCAACCGCACAAGATGAGCAGAGAGACACACAAACAAGAAAAATAACCTAACAGTTGGCACATCGGCGAGCTGCTTATCCCACCATGGTGGAGGGGAGGGGGATCAGGCGGATCATCGATTTCAGCTTCAGCATTAAAGAGGCGGGTAAATTCTGAGAGAAAGGGGTTGGGGAATCTTCAGTATGAGGATTGAGGTGAAATAGATAAGTGTTGAGCTCTTTACTGACAATTTGGTACTGGAGCATAGCCTCTAAAAATTAGGAAACCTGGTGTTCAGCTTAGATGTGGGCATCAGGAAGCTGGGCAAATTTTGCAACGTTGGCTCTGGTGATGCATGTGGTTCAGAAAAAATTAACCAGTTTAGTGACCTGTTTGACAGCAGTGATGGCAGCTTCATTGAAGCGTTTGATTTCATCTTATGATAGAAGGGAAATTGGGAGGGAATTTGGTGAAATGCAGCCCTTCTTTAAATTCAGCGACAAATTGTGCCACAGCTTTGCAGAGATGGCAACTTTTGGGTGTGGCCACTGCAGCCTCAGCTAGCTGATGGTTGCTCAGGAAAAGGGTAGTGGTGGAATTGGAGACAAATTGTTTGGGCGGGAGTGGGGCATCAAAGTCTGAATTCAGATAAGGTTCTATATTAATTGAGAAATCTAATGGTGGGACAATTTCACCAGATTCGTTCACTTTATCCAATAAGTTCCAGGGATTTTTGGTTTAGTGGGATTGATTTGGTGATACATGGCTTGGGTTGGGTAAGTTTGGGGTGGGAAATTGGTTGAATTGAATTTGGGTCTAAACCTGCACCTGAATGGTTGGTATGGGTGTAAATTGGCTAAAGGGCATGGGTTGCTAGATTTTGCTCCAGATTCAATGAGTGCACGGCCTGTAGGGGTGGGGACAGCTAAAATACCCATTTGAATGCTGTTAGTGTGTCCTCATGGGTGGGGTTAGCAGTTTTTTCAGGGTTTGAATTATATTGATATGTCTTCTTGGTATGGTCCAATTCATGGCAGAGGGGGCAAACTGTGCAGCCATTATCAGTGCAAGCCCAAAAGATATGGTCAGGCGCTGATGGGATTTAAGCACGTGGTGGGATGTGCTGGGCCATGTTTAGTTGTGTGTGGGGCAATGGTGGCCATTGCCTGAGGTGCCGCTAGGCGCTCATCACCACTTGGGACAAGAAATTAGAAGATGGGGTTTATGCCATAGGTGGTCAGCCCTAACATCAACTCCACATATAGTGTTTGAAGGGGAAGGTTTGAGGGAAGGTTTGTAAAGGTCACCACAAGTGTGGTATCATTAGGGAGACATGTTTGGGTGGTGGTTGTCAGGATTTCGACTGGTCTTCCTATCAATGAAACCTCTTCTGAATTATCAGCGATGATCTCTGATGAATCTGTAAGTGATAAAATCATATCAAATCTAATCCATCTGATCAAGTCTATCTTGACTCTATTATTAGATGAGATTCAGTCTCCTGTTGGATGAAACAATCTAAATGAAAAAGGAAAACTACAAATCCTATAAATATTAATACTTTTTAATAATAAATTGATCCTTTTTTCTTGCAAGCCGATGTTCACGTTATTGTTTTATCCTTTTAGGACTCCAAATAAGTAATTCAAGTCAAAGCCTGAGTCTCCAGTGTATAACAAAGATCGCCATAAGTGGTGCTCACTACAGGGGCCCTCTGAGTTACGCTACTGTGAAAATGTCTATCACAAAAATGGAGTCTCCCTATATGCCCAAAGATTCTCAAGATAATGAGACGAGCAGTATTATTCAATGGGTCTGTACTACCCAGACTGAAATTCCAGTGACCCCAGATATGTTGGAATTCTGAGCTCATCTGGAACTAAATGTCCCTAATTTAAGTTCTATTTCAAATTTTCAAATGCAACCTGATGCCTTATGGGAAACTATTCAACAACTCCTAGATGGAGTATATTTCCCTGGAAGTCGTTCTAGTCAAATTTGGGCCAGTGCTGTACCCTCTACTATGAGGGACTTATACCAAACCTCTCTGTTGCATGCTAATGAGGTTGGAATCAGTACTGAACGATATTTAAGGCAGTTTGTGCATCCTGCTATGTACCATCTATTACAAATATTGGGAGTACATCATCAAGGGGTATTTAATTTATTGGAAGGATTACAATCCCTTCATAATTATGTCTCTGAATTTTACAATTCTGTTTCCAAGTTTAGTCGAGATAACTGTGAAGCTATTATAGGTAATCATAAACTTATTAATGAAGTACAACAGCAGATTGCTCGGTTAGATTATGGGATATCCAGCTTTCTTAATACTCAGTTAATGGAATGATTTCAAGAAAGTAACGCAGACTGGAAAGATAAACTTAACCTTGGAACCACTCAAATCAGTCAATTAAAGATGAAATTAAGAATTGACTCTCAAAATTAGAACAAATCCATTCTGAATTCCAAGTACAAATTAGTAGAGTTGAGCAAACCCCGGGGATTATGGGTCCTCCTGGACCTATTGGCCCCCAAGGACCTCCAGGACCACCTGGTCCCCCAAACTTATTGGGATCTAATTTCCCTATTGAAGATAACTTTAACTCAAGATTTTGATTGCTTACTGAAATGATTGAACATCTAAGGGCTCAGTTCTATATGTGGCTAGAGAATGTAATTTGTTACCTGATGGAAGTCTTATTGACCCACTTTTGTCTTTATATTTTTTATCTGAAGAATTGAATAATTTGGGAAAATGGGCTAAAGATATCGATTCTCTGATACAGACGCTTGAATCTCAAGGTACAGTCCTTCAGGCTAAACTCGAGTCTTTGGAGCTTCAATATCAAATCAAATCAAACAAGAACAAATCATTGAGTTAACTCAAAAATTGGAAACTAAAATTGATCGCGTTGAAATGAACAATCAGATCACTGAAGTATGCTCTAACTTTGTCAAAATGCAAAGACACTTATCATCATCCCAAAGTTCAGGGACAAGTTCTTATATTTCTACTCAACTGGAACAACCCAGCGTACATGTGTTATCATCTAATGCTCATATGAGTTTCAAACCTGTATTCAAGGAAAAGTACTTCCCTGGAGAAGGGAGCATAATTTCCTTCCTTTATTTATATGAGAAAGCTCTCAGCAAAGCCTCAGATGTTCAAAAAATGAATTATTTACCTAACTGCCTTAATCACTTGGCCCAAGATATAGTGGTACCACATCTGATGACATGTTCTACTTGGATCCAAGTTAAAGAAGCCTTATTAAAAGAATTTGGGAGTAAACAAACTCTGTCTACCCAAAAACAGGCTTTCATGGGAATCCAATCGGTGAGAAATGAGACCATTAAAGAGTTTGCCCATCAATTTTATTGAGAAGCACAAACTTTAGTGGCCTGTGGTAGGTTAAACTTGGATGACGCGATTACAGCCATTGTATCTGCATTCTCTTCAAGAATTCAAATACAGGTATATCTTATTAGTGTGAAGAAGAATTTTCAAAGCATTTTGGACATCAAAGAAGCCTTGCTGGAACTACCCTTGCAACTATCTGAAAGGGTTCGAATTTCTGAAATCCCAAAGCCAGTCCGACCTAAAGTATATGCAGTCTCTGAAAATGCTAAGCCCATGCAATGTAACTATTGTCATCAGTTCTTTCACTCTGAGGATCGTTGTTTAAAGAAAAAAGCTGATGAGAAAAAGAAAACCAAAATTTATCATCTTGGTAATGACTCTGGTATAAATCAAATGGAACAATTTGCTTTGCCTGAAGAATCTATTAAATATGAACAATCCTCTTATGTTATGTCCTCCTTATTGATATTACCTTCTCAGTTTGGAAGTTTAATCACTCAGATTGAGCTTCGAGTAAATCAAATCAAAGTTAAGGCCATTATTGACACTGGATCCCCAGTGAATGTGGTCTCATCTAAACTTGCAAAATGAATCAAACTCACCCCGGACTTATCGCATCCCGAAGAATATGGTACTGCAGGGCCTCAAAGCACTCGATCTATTGGGGCCTTCTCATCACTACCATTGAAAATTGGGAAAATAACTTTTACAGTACCTGCCATTGTTTTAGACAATTTAAATTATGATATATTGTTGGGAACCCAGTTTTTAAAAGAATTCGATGGGATCATCAATTTTCCCAAATCAAGTTTATCTCTTTTAGGCTTTAGAGTGCCTTTACTGTTGTCTGAAAAATCTATGATCCAAAATACTAAGCATTGCATTTGTCTGCTGGAAGGAGAAAAGAGGTCTTATACTATCCAATACTATGTTGAAGGACCTCGAATTTATTTACCACCAAAGACAGCTGATATTGATGAAGGTATGCCCATTTTTTCTCCAAATTCAGTTGTCATACCTCCAAAATCCCAGATTATTATCAACACTTTTCTACATTTCTCCATTCCAAAAGGTCATCTATTGCAGATTAAGGGTGTTTTGAACCCTTCAGTTAAGAAAATTTTACCATGTCCCAGGGTATTAAATTATGCTTATTTGGGAGCTTTACCTGTTTTACTTGTGAATCTTACTGATAAGCCAAAGACTGTGGATTGAAAAATTCCTATTGCTTATATTAAACTGTTGCCTCTAACCCAAATATATGATATTAAGACATTTGGGAAACTGCAAGAATTCAGTTTAGAGCCTAATGTCGATGTTCTTACTTTGAAACTAAAAATTGGAAATCACTTAACCAAAGATCAAGAAGAATTGGTTCATCAACAATTAGAAGAGTATTCAGATATATTTGCAAAGCATACATATGATTTTAAATAAGATAAGTGGAATAACCCATACTGTCAAAAATGGAAATCATCCTCCAATATGAGCTAAACCCTATTGTAAATCAAAGGTTGAAGAGGGCTAAGTTACCAAAGAGTTAGATCAACTGTTGGAAGCAGGTCTTTTAAAACCATCAAATAGTACTTGGTCTTCACCTCTGCTTCTGGTGAAGAAGAAAGATGGATCCCATCAAGTTGTAATGGATTATAGAAGATTAAATGCTGTAACTCGTTGCGACAGTTATCCCCTTCCCAGAATTGATGACTCTCTTCGTTTGCTTGCAGGTTCCACATATTTTTCTGCTATAGATTTAGCTAGCAGTTATTGGCAAATTGAGCTGGCTCCAGAAGACTGAGCTAAATGCGTGTTGATCTCAAGCGAAGGGTTATATGAGCCAACCCAATTGCCCCAGGGGTTAAGTAATGCTCCCACAACTTTCCAGAGGGCAATGGATGGAATATTCCGCGATTTAAAAATAACTTGCATTCTGGTATATTTAGATGATATTATGGTGTTCTCGAGAACTTTTTGGAGCATTTGAATCATTTATGAGTGGTTTTTAAATGGATTCAAAATTACTCGCTTAAACTTAAACCTTCAAAATATTTGTTTTTCCAGAACAAAATGGATTTTTTAGGTCATAAGATTTCCTCAAAGGGATTCAACCTCTTCTTGATAAAATTGAGGCTATCAAAAACATGTCTCCTCCAAAGTCTTTAAGAGATATTCAAGTTTTTCTAGGAATGGTGGGTTACTACTGGCAATTTATACCTAAATTTGCTAATTTGGCCAAACCATTATTTTATTTATTACAAAAAAGGAGTACCTTTTGAGTGGGGTTCTGCTCAAGATCAATCTTTCAACTCTCTCTGAAAAGCTTTAATTAATTCGCCTGTCTTGATACATCCTCAATTTGATAAACCTTTTGTATTACATACTGATGCTAGTAAGTTGCCATAGGTGTAATCTTATCACAATATGATGAAGATCAAATTGACCACCCGGTGGCATTTTATAGCAGAACCCTCTCAAAAGCTGAACGGAATTACAGTGTAACAGAACGGGAGTGTCTGGCTGTAATATTAGCCATAAAGCATTTTGGCCATTTCTGTATGGGAATCATTTTTCAGTTATCACTGACCATTCCTCATTGCAAAGGTTACAAAATATGAAGGATCCCGACGGTAGGCTAGCTTGATGGGCTCTCCGATTACAAAATTATGATTTTTCAATTATACATCAATCTGGTTCCAAACATCAAAATGCCGATGGGTTATCTCAGTTACCTGTGCTAACTTTAGATACAAAGAAAGAAAAAGAGTTTATGAACAAATGGGTCGACCTGAATTATGGGAAAAAGAGCCTGAAGAAGACCAAATATACCTCAAATTAATTACTAAAAATACTATGATCAATGATGGATTATTATATAAAAAAGTAAATTCAAAATAGTTACCATTTCTTCACCCCAAATCTTGATCCGATGCTGCTATGGAAGGACATATTCAAATTGGCCATGGGGGTCTAAAGAAAACTCAAGAATGGTTAAAATCTCGTTACTATTGGTATAATATGACCAATACAATCAAAGAAACTTTAGACTCCTGTCTCATTTGTAAAAGTCATAGTCCATCTAATCCTACTTATCAACACCAAGTAATTTCACCTACTAAGGCTTTTTGAGGTCATAAGTATCGATGTTGTTAAACCGTTACCAAAGGGGCAGCATGGGCATTGATATATTATTATGGCTATTGACCATTTAACTAAATGAGTCAAAGCCATTTCCGTTGTCTCTTCTACAGCTAAAATCACTGCCATGTTCCTCTATCATCAAATTATCACCCAACCTGGGTGTCCCAAAATCCTTATGTCAGATAACGGGATGAACTTTACTTCTCAACTCATACAGGAATTATCTAAATTGTTTAACACCACCCAAAAGTTCGTAGTTCCCTACAATCCTTCAACTAATGGAGCCATTGAGTGAGTTAATGGAACCTTAGTAGCAATTTTTGAGAAAAATGGCTTCAACTGACCCTTCAAGGTGGAACATATATTTGCCTAGTGCATTAATGGCCTATCATATTAGCTACCATAGAATTATAAAAATGTCTCCATTTAAGTGTATCTATGGAAGAGTTCCATTTGTTCCTGTTAGTGTACAAGCCATTCTTGATGATAATATTCCTGAAAATTCTGATTTAGTCATGCATAATTTAGCCAATATAATTATACGTTTGCAAGCCCAGGCTATGGAATCCATTGAAGATACTACAAAAAAAGAAACCCTTAAGAGCAATCAAAATAAGCCAATTCTACCTGAGTATCGGATTGGTGATTATGTTTTATATTATCATTCTCATCCTGGCAGAAGAACTGAAAAATTAGAAACTAATTGGTCTGGATCTTATAGGGTGATATTTAGAAAAGGTCTAGAGTACTCTATAGTTCATAACGACACTGGTATAGTTAAAAACATATTATTCCAGATATTTACAATCTCATCCTTCCCCACGACCAAATCTCAGGGGGAAAGTGTCAGGATTTTATCTGGTCTTTCCATCAATGAAACCTCTTCTGAATTATCAGCGATGATCTCCGATGAATCTATAAGTGATAAAAATCATATCAAATCTATTTCATCTGATCAAGTCTATCTCGACTCTAATATCAGAAGAGATTCAGTCTCCCATCTGATGAAATGATATAAACAAAAAAGAAAAACTACAAATCCTATAAATATTAAGACTTTTTAATAATAAATTGATCTTTTTTTCTTGTGAGCCAATATTCACATTTTGTTTTATCCTTTTAAGACTCCAAATAAGTAACTCTGAGTCAAAGCCTGAGTCTCCAGTGTATAACAAAGATCACCAATAGTGGTAATGGGTGTATTTTTGTAAATTAAGGTTGTTGCTGCAGCAGTGGCCGTGTCTTCTTCAGTGGGAAAGCCAATATCAAAATAGCCCTTGTAAGGGCAGAAGTCAATAAAGCCCACTGGTGCAAAGGTGGCCATTGATAGCTCAATAATTGCTTTGTCAGCATATGGGAAGATATATCCATATTCAATGCAGAGGCAAAAGTGGATATTGGATTGAGGTAAGGCTAGGGGTGGGTCAGATTAGGTGGACTCATGAGAGGTGCAGTGCTAAGTCCCTTGGAGGGACAAATTAGCCAGAAGTATTTGGCAGACTGAATGAGCCCATCCGCATGCATTTGCATGCCAGGCAGTAAATGATAGCAGGTGGTGGATTAAAGGACATAAATGGGAAACTGATGCAGTTGAGGCAGTGGTGGAAAATTAATAGTTTTTTTTCAAAAATCGCTCAAAAGTGATGTCAAGCAGAAAAAAGATAAAAATTTTGTGATTTAATGTGACCATACTTGTTGGCGATGGGATTTGTTTTACTAGTTTTGGAGGGAAATGTGGATGAGGTTTTCAATCCTAAGATTGAATTGATTGATTTATTTTTGCCAGTTACCAATTTACTATGACCAGCGGAATTCAAACTGGTTTAAGAAACCTCTTGTTAGGAAAAATCACTGTGAGCCTTCTGATGGCAATGGCTTCTGAACACCGCCACCTCCTGACACACACTCAAATCTTCTGAACCATCTTTTAGATGGTGAGCATAGAGGAAGAGGCGCGATTTTAGGATATGCCATTATCCACCTCTTATCTACCACATGGGATAAATCGCTCAGGGTTATAAGAGGGACAGCCGCTGGCTTCCTCCCTTCTTGGGCTAAAATGTGAATTGTTCCCAATTAATTCACAATGGTTGCTCCCAAAGACTTACAATTGCTGGTTCTGTTACAATCAATGATTACATATAGTAAGATAAGGTACTCTATGCCCACATGAGGTAGTAAAATGAGTTCTATTGTCCTTTATTACTTTTAATGCTTTAGATCTAGCGTCATTTCTATCCATTTAGCTATTTTGGTTAAGTCAATGTTTATGGGGCACTACTATATAAGATAGCGCTAAAGCTCATGAAATTGACCAAGTTAACTGCATTAATACACTTGAGGTTTTAGAAAGTGTTGTGTGTGTATAGCGGTATTGTGTCTTCCAAAAAGTATAAATCATTTGGTTGTAGATATTGGGTAAGGATTCTAATGTAAAACTTATTAAGACATGACATTAACGTCATTTAATTTGTGCTGTAACAGTCAGTCTTCATTATTGATATTTCTGCTTTGTTGATCAATTAGTGAGCATAGGTTCAAGCAACTTCCTTAATATTTTTGGGGTCAATCTCCTTAAATCTTAATTGGGAAACCATATTTAATTGCCAGCAAACTTTGATAATAAAAGGATCTATTAAAGGCTAACCAAATAATAAGTTAGATATAACAAATCAACTCTAGACTTTTCAGGAAAACTTGGCTATATATGGTGCTAAATTGTTCATTGCCTAGACTGAATTGCCTTTTCTCACCTAGATTTTGACTAGTTTGTTTCCTTTAATTGTACATGGTTGATTTGTTACTTAACTTTATTTCATAAACATGAGCTTCTAAAGTGACCAGTATATTCATACTTATGGAAAGCAAACAAGAATTTTAATCTTAGTCCATCTTAAGATTCTCTTGAATTTTATGATTAAAGAATTCTTTAGTTTATGGTAATTTTTCTAAATTGTTTTTAATTGATTGTGCACATTAAGCTTATAGCCCTTGACTTTTCTTTCTCGTTGCAATCACTATTGCAACCTATTCAATTCAAGACTGAATCTAGTTTGATAATCTCACAGAGGAGATTAGTCTGCGCCCATGTCAGGGAGCAGTTGGGCAAGCAAGGTAAGAGGAGCAGGTGGAAGGCCCACAGCCTCCAACGTTTGAAAACGCCCCAGAGAATCTGGCGGAATTGACAAAAATACTAAAAAACTGGCGGTCACTATTTCCCTGGAGATACTCGCATGGCAAGCACAATGCAACCAGTACATCAACATGCCACACTCCCAGCCACTTTTGTTGGTGGAATTTGGAGTCCACATGTTTCTGGACATCCAAAAAATGGACTTATGGAAAAATTTTGTGAAGATGTACACACAATTTTCCTGACCGCGGTGTATGTTGCACCTCACTCCATGTCATGTGGTTGGCTGGACCTAGGTTTCAAAAGCAAAATGGCAGCAGACAAGGCTGCAGCAGTGTGCATAGTGGTCGACCTCCCCAAAGGGCAATGGGTCATCAACACTAAATGCACCAGATGGACAAAATCAAACCAAATTTTCCTCACGTTAAACTTTTTCCTACTACAGTAAAACGTGACAATTTGGAACAACACCTGAAAGATGGTCTCGCCATATATGGCAAAATACAATCTTTTAAAATGCAACATTTCACGTTGATGCCATACCTGTGCACCGGCAAAGCTATTGCAGTTCTGATCCCAACTGAGGAGATTGCAAAGGACCTAACCCAGATCCTGCACTCCACTTTTATTGATATTGCAGGGCATACCACCCACCCATTCCAGGTGACCGTGGACAGCGCGCCCCATTTGCACCCACTGTGACGCATTCAGCCATAAGGCACATGCATGCCCCATCAAGGAGGGCGTCACATTCCAAGAGCACCCCTCGGTGGCCATGGCCAGCGGAGAGGCGCACTACAAACCAACTGCAAGCACCAAGGAGGCCTTCCCATGGGGAGCACAAGGCTGCTACCTACTGGTAAAGCCTATCTCCCCACAAGAATGGAAGAAGGCTAAGCAGGCCCATAGGGCTGCAGCCAAGGAAGTGGCCAAAGCCTCCACCGCTATCCCACACTCACAATGCCAGGAGAACATGGAGACCTTTGCGGAAGCAACTTGGGAATCCATCAACCAATCAGATTGGGAAGCCCATGCTGAGTGGGCCACTCAATCCGAGGATCTGATGGAAGATTTGATCTCACCCAATTGTTGCACCCAAGCTCTAATTGAAACTGACTTGGGACCCATCCCAACTGAAAAAAAAATTTTTGACTCGCTCAACAGTGCACCAAACTCACCCGCACTGCAAAAAATTTGTCTGACATTGGGAAAACAAAAAGTGAAGGCTAAAGCTAATGCAACTCTTTCCACAAAAATCAACAAAAACTCTGATAGCGTTGCTGCTAACACCCGCGCTGCTGTGAAGGCCTGCGGGGATCTAGAAGAGGATGGTGGGCCTGGGTGCCCACCCCCTCACACCTAAGGTGCAATGGGGGAAACCTTCACCATAGGGCCATTGAATATCGCCAGACTCAAGGCCTCCCCATCCCAGGCTAGGAAACTGAGTTTTTTACAACACATTTTACCCATGGATATCCTGGCCATCCAGGAGTCCCACTGTCCACGAGGTTCCGAGGAAGCTTAGAAAACAATGCTCCTCCCATCCCTATCCTTTTGGTCAATGCACTGTGGGGTGCTAATTTGGAAAAATAATTTTTTCAAATTTTTATCCTCAGAAACATTCCTAAATGGCCGAGTGCTTGTTGTCACCTTCTTGTGGGTTGATGTAGCACATGCAATCGTCAACATCTATGCCCCAAATGGTGCACGTGAGTATCAGGAATTTTTCTCGTTGGTCAAATCCCTCCCACTACCCCCAGACTCCTTCATAGTCAGTGACATGAACTGTTGGCTAAACACACCAACGGACAGGTGGCCTTCCTCACCCCATGCCCCCCAGGGTCACATAGAACTACGCATTCTAAAGGCCACCCTCAGGTTAATGGATATGCTGCCGCAGCATGCCCCGCTGCTTGAAAACATGACACGGCCCCACGTCCACAACAGCCAATTAAGGTCCATGACCCACATTGATATTATTCTAACGCCAGCAAAATTCCAACCCCACATCTCCCACCTCAAGACAACAAAATTGGAATTCTCCGACTATCAACTGGTCTTGCTAACCTACCACCTACCTGTCACGGCTGCTAAGGCCCCACATTGGTACAAAATTTGCCCCCCGAGCTTGGTTCGCCAGGATTTTCCATATGGGTAGAAGAGGCAACTATGGCAAAAAAGTTTGTTACACCATTTTGCGCGGACCCCTTTTCACATGGGCAACTTTCAAATATGACACCATCTGCCACTCTCGCCATCTCTCCTCCAGATGCTCATGAGCCATATCAGCAGTTATCTCGCATGCTCTGGCAGAATTGGCACACTTATAGTCCAACATCTCAGTTACAGGATATAGCTCTACATGGAGATGGAAGTGGGCGGAAGCAGCTTCCCACCTCAACGCACTCAAAAGACAACACAAACATCGGGTTTGTGTTCAGTACAGGGCCACACACATCACAAAAGGTGACAAGTGCACCGCACATTTCTTTAAAAAAAATTTTCACCATGCCAGAGTGTGGCCTACACACAGGTGTGAAGATTGGATAATTCCATTGTGGATACACCGGCCAAAGTGGCAATCGAAATGCAACAGTATTACTCTGAGTTATACCACTCTGACTCAATTCAGCTGGCCGAAGTGGCAGAATTTCTCAACTGAGCCCACATCTGCTCCATTTTCCAATACCTGGAAATAATGAAAATAATTACTCTGAATGAATTATGGACAGCCATTTGTGGTGCGCCAGACCAAAAATGCCCAGGCCCAGATGGCATTCCATATGAATTCTACAAAAAATATATCAAACATATTTCCCCATTGCTGCTCGCCTCACTTAACCAAAGCCTGATGGAAACGCGCCTCCTACCAGGAGGACATGAGGTCTTCACTGTCACACTCTTCAAGAAAGGGGATAAGCTAGACTTAGCCAACTGGCACCCCATTTCTCTAACAAACACAGACACCAAAATTTTAACAAAAATCATGGATAACCATTTAGGGACTGTAGCATCTGCCGCCATCTCCCCAGAACAATTTAGTTTCATCCCCAGAAGGTCGATTTGGGATAACGTACACTCTGTGGCTAATGTATGTCAGTCCACAGCCTCTGGGGCACTTGTATTATTGGACCAACAAAAGGCCTATGATAGAGTAAACTGGGAATACCTCAGGGCCTGCCTCCATCAATTCCACCTACCCCCTCGCTTCATCAACTTGGTAATGCTGCTCACAGAATCAGCAACAATGCAGTGTGTGGCCCTGGCTTCCTAATGGAATTAGTCTGCCCTCAAAGGGGCTTGCGACAAGGGGACCCCCTCAGCCCACTCTTATACAACTTCAGCCTTGACCCACTACTGCGAAATGTAAATGCCCAACTCACTGAGGTCCACGTGCCAGGCCAAGCCCCAGTCAAGATAATGGCGTTCGCAGATGATTGTGTGGTGGGGGTGCCTAATAATCAAGATGCACGCGCGCTTAAAGCTCTCATCCAGTAGTATTCCTGGGTAAGCAACGCGGCACTGAACGCTTCCAAAACCAAAATCATCCTCCTTGGTCAGTTTCAGAACTGTTAAACCCCAGCAATTAGTTCCTAACCTGGCTCATCTGCTCGCCCACGTCCACGCCCTACTAATTCAAAACACACCGCCCCACTGGTGCTCCCCTTCATGCCACGTCCTACCATAGGACCAGTACGCCATCTGGGCGTGTGGATGGAGGCAGGCGGATATGCGTCAGCAGTAATGGAGTGCCATATTCTGGATAACGTGACAAAGCGAATCGCCTCTCTCAGAGCCCACCCTACTTCCCTTACTGGAAGGATTGTTTTAGCCAACTCCATGCTCATCTCCAAAGTCTGGTTTGGAGCCCATGCCATCCCCTTCTACCCAAGCTTCTACAATTCCTTGTACGCCTTGCTGCAAGGATGGCTTTGGTTGGGCTGCCTTCCACCAGTGCGGTTAGAGGTCATGTTTGGCCCTCAACATCATGGTGGCATGGGCCTGCTTGACTTCAAAGCCCATGCCACCAAGATCCTGGGTACCTGGATTGCGGCCGTCACCACCCCTACTCTCCTCCCAACACTGGTCCCGCGCAGCCCGCTCCAACTTCTCCCACGCCTTGGGCCTCAACAATCCATCGAACCCCCACTCCCTGATGAAATACCTCACTTCACATACATCAGCCACAGGTCCTCACAGGACTAAAACCCACTACAAACGAATCCTCCTCTCCATGCGGAGCGCTGAGTGGAGAATTCGTATTAGTGGACATACAACCCAAAGAGGCCACCCCTCTCCTCAGTTCACACAAGAGGTACAGGGGCTACCCATCCATGATGGCGTGATCCCCATTCGACCCCATGTCCTATCCAGGGTGGACTACCTGGACATGATGGACATCCCTTACTCCATTGAGACCCAAAAAATATCTGGAAATATGTACACCATCCTCTGTTGCAACCTCAAGTCCGGTCCCATGTGTGGCGCTGCCTGAGGCAGGTGTATCGTACAGCTGAGCACTCTAACGCTTTACACTCATCCTGTGTCATGTGTGGCCAGTATGGAACGCTTTTTCACCGCCTGGAGAAGTGCCCTACCTCTAAAGTTATATAACGCGAAGTTCAACGTCTTCTGGGCCAGTATCAAACGCATCCCTTCAGTCTGTCAAGAGATATGTTCGCTCTATCAATGGCCTCCCCCCTTCTGCCCTCCCTTCGTGCTTTGGTGGTTGCAATCGTCATGTGGACCATCCACACGATTGTCTTAGATGCCATCGCAGGCTCCACCCCCACCCTCCCAGAAGTGGTACAAAGATTCCGGTCCCATTTGGTGGACCACTTTCAAGCGTGGATGTTTGGATACCTCCCACCGCGTCGCTGACAGCTGGTCTCTTCCTGGTTCCCACTCTGGTTCATCAAATTAGACCCCTTCCTCCACACGTGCTCAATTGTGGCTATGGCCCCTTCACACGTTTCCTCCCCCTCCCCATAAGTGGCGTTCCCGCTGGCAACAAGAGATAGCATCGCTTCTCTGGGGTGCCTCCCTAGTAATAAAGTTTTGTCTCTTCTGAGTCATATTTGGAAGTGTCCATCTCATGGTCGGCCTTCCTCACAATAAATTTAAAAATTTAAATTAAGCTTATAGCCCTTATTTGGTGCATTGAATGTGGATCTCAACATTTCCAAGAATTTGATCATTTGAGAGGTTGTATTATTTATGAATAATGAGGAAACCAGAGCACAATGAGGGTCAAGATAAGGATAAAAACTGAATGTCTTCCAAAATGAGCATTAGAATAGCTCATTGCAATTACATCAGCTAGGATATGTGCTTCATGATTAAATTAATCAACAAAAACTCCCATTACTTTTTAAAATTGAATGCCCATGAACTTATGTCTTCACATGGCCATTTGTTCCATACTTCCAAATTTCATTATACCTTCCAAAGCTTTGCAATATGTATAACTTTTCACATTTAAGTAAGGCAACATCAAATGTTGAAATTTGGTGTCTATAAAATTGATTATACTAACTGCTTTTTTCATTCGTTGTAATCAACATTATCATCTCAGGTAAGATTAGTTGAGGCGCATTGTTCTGATGAAATGCAAGTATCTTCAGTGTGGTTCAAAACCTTAAATCATCATAGGCTAAAAGTTGCACAAGGTGTACAACCAGGAGTCCTAGCTGCAACTGGAGTGTTATTGGGAGCTATTTCAGGAAAGCTATAAGAGTGATAGGCGTGGTTTTAATATACTGAACATTTTTGACATTGCTCTCTTCTTCAGATGAATGAAAGTCAAATTTTAAACAACTCCATCTCCTCCATTTGAGAACAATGTCACTTGTGTTAGACTTTTTATATCTACAGGATTTTACTTTCCCAACTTATCATCCATCTCCATTACCCCATATAACCTACTTCTGCAAGATTTCAGCTTCCAAGCTCTTTAATTTTTTGTTATCCCAAAATAGTCAAAATTTCACACTTTAGCTTTATAAACAACAACCAACTTTTATAAAACCTTGAGGACATCAGTTTCTTCTTTCTTTCAAGCAAAAATCTTTCCTTAGAGTTTATTGTTTTTTTGCTACCTAGTATACTTTTTCGTCCATTTTAACTTTTTATTCAAGTTCTGTCAATCAGACTTTAGTTTCTGATGCTAAGGCATTTTGATTAAAAATTTATAATGCTTTTTGATAACTTTAATATTATGTTGAATGTTTGCCAGGGTGCTAATAGCATTTTGTCCTCTTTTCTTAAATACTAAAATTTGATGAAACATGTGGCGAGCACATTTTAGAACTTTTGAGTTTATTTGTAAGAGTCCCGCGGAGTCAATTAAATTAAAATATGTGCTATACCCAATTTTGATGAAGGAAAGGGAAGGGGCCCTTAGTTTGCCTACTAGCAAAAAGAGCAGACGTAGGGCACACCTTAGATGAATGCCAAGTGCCTGAAGCTCCCTCAAATTTAATTTTCCCCATCAAAAGATAGTGGAAAATCCTACTTGGATTAACTCTCACTTCTGCCAAAATTTATTCTTAGAAATAAATAGTGTTTTAATTAAATTTGAGCAAGAAACAGCGGATCAAAATCAGATCCATAAAAGGGGCAAAAACAAAGAGTTTAATCTGACATAAATTTCTCAAAGTTCAAACAAATTATTTCATAAACATCAAAAATAAGGATGATATAAGAATGCTGGCACCTGACAAGCTACTGAAGATTACCTGACTAAACTGCAAAAGTCCCACCTACAATTTTAAGCTACAATATTGCGCAAAAGTCCCAGCGTTCTTGAAAAGACACATGCATCCAGTTGTCTGAAATGTTCTGCAGTTCCCTCATTTCACTTTCTGAAATTATAAAGCCCCATCACTCTGCTAATGGTAGAGTGCTGGGTTATCTCGTTATATCTTTTTAATAAAGAGTTAGTTCCTCCCAAAACCTTTTAATTTTTATAAATTATAAATTATTTTGGACTCTCTGAAGACACCATTGAAACCTATGGAGGGCCCACGCTAATTAATCTCTGTAATGGCAGTGGCCACCTCTGGTGTTTTCTGACTTAGCGTCTCTGGGCAAAGAGTAATCCAGGAATCATACCCAAGGAATGTCAAAATCACCATTTGTTTAAGGAACTGTATACATGTATAGCTTTCCCAAATTAGAAATCCAGACGTCTAATTTGATATTCTGTAATAAGGAGGAAGTCAAAAAACTCTTATCTGGTGGATTTAAATACCAAAAAGACAAATAGATTTCAAGAAGACAACATAGTTGCAGCTCCTTACTATCTGTTGGAGCCCAGGAAAATCTTGGCTTTGATTATAATCTACACCCCTGATGGTGAGATTTTTTTCTGCTTGGAATAGCTTCTGGGCGAATTTTTTAAAAGATAAGGCTAAGTTAAACCAAAAACTTTCCATCTCTCACCACTTTACACTACACAATGTCCTCAGATTCTCCGCTGGCTGCTTAGGGTGGGGCAGTGGAAAAACTCCTCAGCGTTTTCTGTATAGTGGGAAGCTTGCTTATACTGGTTCATCCAGTCCAAACAATCCTTTGGTCAGTTTGCTCCGCTTAAGGATCTTGACATTCACCTCGCTGCTCTTAGGCAATTCTTCTTAACTCACTCATACTCCCCCAGTCTCACATGCGTTTTGGCCTTCATGTCAAGTATGGAAATTTGTTTCCATATGTGGATAAAGCCTTTATCAAAAATGGCACAGGAAGCGATGCAACCAACCAGATCAAAAAATTTTGCCCTATAAAGGGTATTTTGGCCTTGGCTTTACATGTAAGCTGACGCTGCCACTGCAACAACTATGTCCTTGGTATTTGAGGGCACTCCTATCCCCATTACGTGCATTTGGCTCTCTGCAGACATCAATATGGTAGTTCAGTTTTCTGGGATTCCCACCCACCTCCCCCCTCGCGATGCTCCATCAGGAACTGATGGAAGGTTTGGTAACCTACAACTCCAATCCTATTCTACAATTTGTGGCGCTCAATGGGGCACGCGCCTTGCTGAGCCTCAGGCGTTTACCATGATCAGCCATGAATTCAATAAAACTTTCTTTGTTGATTCCTCCTCATGTCATCATCCCTTCTGCCTCCAATCATCCGTTCTGGGCCTGCGTCAAGGGCGGGTGGACTATCTGTCCATCCTATAACAAGTTGACCTCACTTAAAATGCAAATGTCCATCCCTAGCAGCTTTTTCTGGCTCTGTGCCCCATCCACTAGATTCCAATCTGCTGTCAACCCTGCGCTGTTTTCAGTATGGGGTACTATCCTACCCACTTCCCCCAAAGATTGCTGCAGCAGCAAAGCTCAAAACCAATCAGGCCCCTCCCCCGTCCAGTGTCACAGATGCTTTCACCAATCAAAAACTGGCTTGGACAGCAGTTTAATCCCATGATTCATCCAAATCAACCAATCCTCAGATGTATTCTGAGGCCCCAATATAGTTCAACATGAGCTCATGGGGCTTATTGGCTGAAAACAATTAATAGGAATTTTCATTGCCCCATTCCTAGTCCAAGAGGAACAATTTCATCAATGCTGAATGGGATGCTCAGTGCCCCCTCATTTCTACACCCCATCCAAGTGCCAATCTGTTCTGAAGCAACATTAGCTGGCTGTTGGAGCAACAGCCAAGCCAGGTTGTTGTCCTCTCTGCAAAGCTGTTGCCAAATCAGTGGCAATGCTCGCAGGAGGGACCCTCATTCTATTGTTCCTCCATCTGTCAGCTGGTAGTAAAACATAATATAAATCATCTTTACAAAAAGGTCAATGACGTCATTCAGAACGTGGCATTGGTAGCGCGGAATCCCAAAGCCAATATTACCTGCACCAATAATGACACATTCTCCAAACTTCCTGACGTTGGTATTTAAGTGCAAAAGCTTTAAACCTTTATATGGGCGTATTTCTTACTATTGACAAATTTCCATGACTAAATGCTCATTTGCACCCTCAAGCCACATACTACCTATGCCCTTACGCCCTTGCTCTCCGCCTTGGCCTGTGCTATGCTCTGGGAAGAGCAAGCTTATGCTTAAAATAGCCCCTCAGATCCCCTCTCCCCTTCCTCAATAGTGGTATAAGCAGTTATCCGCTGTCCCATTTGGTTGATTGTGTTTTTGTTTTGCATCTCGTCCTCCCATTTTGGGCTGGTAAGTTCATTTCTATCTAAATTTATTTTCAATTTGAGCTTAGGTATTGTTCATCTCCTGGTTGGCATACCTCAAATAAATTTTATTCCAGATAGTCATATCAGCCACCCCATCCAACCCAACGTGTACTCACTCAGTACTAGAAGCATGGATAATATTATTGCCAGCACTAAGTTTAGCGGTTGGGGTGGGGATGATGTTCATTGATCAGTATTTCCTGCACCTATCCCCCATGGATCATAATCTAGATAATCAAAATGTTGATGCCATGCAGACTATGGATGCTATAATGGGTAATAGAGTATCCTGATGGAAGCTGTAGGAGTCCAGCTCTTTTGTGCTCGCTGGTGCTTACACCGCTGGATCCCACAAAAGCTTTATATCATTATAAAATAAACTCTAATAAAAACTTGGTTTTTTATAAAATTTTTATTAGAAGCGCGGGGTAGTAAAGAAAAATTGATCCCCTTGATATCTGACCAATCCGTATTTAAACAGTACCAAAGGTCAGAGGGAATTAACTAGTAAGTTTGGTACGGCTTGTTACCATCCAAATTAGGAAATATGATAAAGTAGCCTATTAGAGCTTGGAACACTCACTTCATCTGGGCTGTATGATGGATGAGAAATTAACAGCTGGTATTATGTACCCATGTGGTAATGCCTTAATTAACTTCAGTTAATCCCCATTAGTAGAAATTATTTTACCTTGGGGGACCCCAACACACCTATAAAAGGGGTGGTCCCCGCATAGGTGCATGAAGGGACCTGGTTGTGGCTGGGGGAGTTCCATTTGATGGATGCCCCAGGGTCTGCTGTGCGGTTGGAGAAATCTGACTGCTCAACTTCATGGTTGTTTCCTTAGTATTTATTAAAATTGTTTTACCCTGATTTGTGGGTTTCCACTGAGAATTGATCAAGGTCTTTTGATTGACTATATTGTTATTATTATTACAATTGTACTTAGAATCATCACAAAATTGTAAATGGCTGACATTTACCCATTTTAGATGAGTTCACCCAAGACATTCTTCCTCTGCAGATGAGAGGGCAAATGTCTGACATCATCCCCTCAATAATGTTGGGGGAGAATAAGGTCAGAGGAAACGGCCATTTACGCGATTGATGGTAATATTTGTAGCTAAAGATTTGATGAAGTACTCAATTCCTCTTTTGTAAGTGATGATTAAGGGACCCTCCCATATTGATCCAAGCTTACTGCTTCTAGGAGTAATGCGGTTATGGTTTTAAAAATACCATATCAGACATTTGGAATGTAGGAAGGGGGTTCAGAGCTCATTGGCAGCCTGCCCTTATTTAGTCACCAACTTTTGTTAAGTTAGTCATAGCCTCAGATTGGATTTGAATGATATGCTGAGTCAATCTCTGCATGATTTTCTCGGGTTCCTCAACTCTAGATGAAAATACATCTTTAACTAAGAGGGCAGGTCTTCCTGGTTCCCGTTCATAAAAGACATGGTAGGGGAACATTTTCAAGATCTGGTGTTAGCTAATCCAGTATGCATAAGAGCACTGGGTAAGAATTGATCCCAGTGGAGAGGATCAGAAAAGGCTATTTTCCATAGAATGAAACCAAGGTTCCATTAGCTCTTTCCACGGTCCCATTTGTGGAGGAATTATATGGATTTAAGAAAATTTTCTGGGCTCCCATAGGTGTTGCCAGGATCATGACTACTCTGTAGGTGAAGTTCCTACCAATATCGCAGAGTAGTACTTTTGGACAGCCATGTCGAGTGAAAATGTTTTGATGTAAAAAGGTGGCTGTGGCCTTGGCAGTTTGGGCAGGGATAGCCACGGCTTAACCCACTTAGTGAAGTGGTCAATAGCTACAAGTATAAATCGGTTGCCACTAGTTGTCTGAGGGAGGTGACCTATTACGTCCAGACTGATAGTATGGAATGGTTGTTGTGGGGTAGTTGGTTGATACTGATACCTAGTCTTGAAACCAGATTGCTTCTTATACGTAAGGCAGATTTCCAAGACGTCAAAAAAAATTCCATCATTTCATCCCAATAAAGCCGATCATTAATCCACTCATAAGTTTTCTTTGCCCCTCCATGACCTAGAGTGGAGTGAGCTTCTAGGATAGCAGGTACGCATTCTGAGGGCTGAAGGTAAGGCAGCCATTTTGCCACCACCTGCTTAAACAATTTCCCGTTCTCCACTTTGATGTTATAAGATTGCCAGGCTAACATCTTCTGTACAGGCTCATCTTCATCTTCCCAATCATCAGGGGTCATTAAGAGGTCATGTAACCTCTCTTCCTCATTTTTATCTAAGTGAAGTACTGGTAGCCAAGTCAACCCATCAACGTTCATGTGATGAGTTCCAGCACGTTGCTCAATCCTAATATCATAAGGCTGGAGCTTTAGAGCCCAGCGCGCTAACCAACCAGTAGGCTCTTCATGTTTTGTAACCATTTTAAAGAGGTGTGGTCGGTAACCACAGTGAAGGTGGTTCCATATAGGAAAGGGCGATAGTGCTTTTCAGCTAACAGAACAGCAAGGCACTCCTTCTACGTTATACTGTAGTTACGTTCAGCCTTTGATAGCATCTTACTAAAATAGGCTACTGGATGATCTACACCGTTTTCATCCAATTGGTCTAAGATGGCCCCAACGGCATAGTATGAAGCGTCAGTGAATAAAATGAAGGGTTTATTATAATCTGGGTGCAGTAGGATAGAGCATTGTTGCAGCAGTTGTTCTAGCGTCTCAAAAGCAGCCTTCTGTTCCGCACCCCAATGAAAAGTATTGTTCTTGGTCAAAAGGTGGACAAGAGGCTCGCTGTTTTGGGCAAACTTAGGGATGAACTGATGGTAATATCCCATCATCCCCAGAAATACCTGAATATTCCTTAAATTTTTAGGGGGAGGCATTTTTGAGATTGCTTCAACCTTATCTTGGATTGGTTGAATTCCCTTTTGAGAAATGGAATGGCCAAGGAAATTTAGTTTCTTTTGAAAGAAAGTACACTTTGAGGGATCTAACTTGATTTTTTACTTATGTAGTAGTTATTCACCTCCTTCAGGTGATTAAGATGTTCATTGAAAAGTTTTTGAAAATACTGTGATGACATCGAGGTAGATGATGACGCAACTTAAATTCAAATCCTGCATGATATGGTATATCGCATGCTGAAAAGTTTCAGGTGCTTTTCACAACCCTTGAGGTGATCAGGTTGGTTGGAAGAAACCCTCACTACAAATGAGAGCACATTTCTCCTGGTCTTCAGGGGAGAGGTCCATTTGCCAATAGCCACTAGCTAAGTCCATGGCAGGAAAATAGTTAAAGCCAGAGAGTTGGGCCAAGGCGTTGTCAATGTGAGGGAGAGGATAGCTATCCTTTTTTGTGAGATTATTTAACTTGCAGTAGTCCATAACTATCCGATGACCACCATTTTTATTAGCAAGAGAGGGGAAGACAAGGGCCTTTGTGAAGGAACTAGAAACCCCTCGTCTATTAATTGCTGAAGCTCAGTCCTCATTTGCTGTTCTTCTACCCTTGGTTTGTTGGTAAAGTTTTTGACCAAATGGGATAGGCATCACCCACATCAATTGAGTGGCACCAGCCCTTCATGTGACCATAATCATTATCGGATTTAGAGAATATCTTGCTATAGTCTTCAAGGAGAGTGTGAACTTTTCCAGCTCATCTGGGGTTAGCTCATCCGAGATATGGACATTGGGTAAAGTAAATACCAGGTTATCCGTTGGCATGCCCATATCTGTCATAGAGCCAATGAAGTGAATTTGTTCAATGTCCTCCACAGGGACTAAAAAATCTCTACCAATCTCCTGATGTTTCTTTATAACTATGTCTTTTGAGGTGAGGTTCCCCAACAGCAGAGTAATAGGTCTTTGGTAAGCTGTGTCTAGTATCCCAGGCAATACATGAGGCTCCAAGGGGCTAAAGCTCTCAATATTTATGAGGTGCAACAAGCAGTGGTGTGGGATTTGGAGCGTTATTTTTGTGTAAACCACTCTTTGTTCACCAGGCTTAATAAAGACCTCTTCTGCAGCATAGAAAGGGATACCGTCCCTAGCACCCACTAAATTGGGCAATTTCTTTGTGTTACGCCCAGAAGTGGAATAAGGCAAAGTTATAACTGCAAAAAGTATTTGACCAGTCAAGAGTATTCATGCTTGCTGGGTTCTTTATTAGATAAAACTAGCGGGACTTCAACGTTGAGTAACGAGAAGAAACCTTACTTCATATTGATTATTCCATCATACTCAATCATAAATTGGGTACCAGTGAGCATATCATATGCATTGTTGTTTAAAGCCACATCAAGGGCCAATAAGATAAGCTTCCCAATTCAAATGAAAAGGGAAGATTATGCCATGATAGCTCAGGTATTATTGGGGCCAGAAGTTCCAAATTCTTGTGTGTACTCCAAGTCAGGCGCTAGCTTTATCTTCTTGATAAGCTTTGTGGAGATCACATTAACTGGGGAGCCAGTGTCCAGGATAGCCAGTATTTGGACCTTTTGGATGACCACTTCAACCTTAATGAGCTTTACTCCAAAGTTAGGTGACAAAGCTAGGACCTCCTTGAGCCGGAAGGTGGAGTTTAGCTTTTTAGCAGTCTCAGGGTATTTATCCATGATGGATTGTAGGGATGAACCCTCTAAAGAGGGCGAATTAAGCCAGCTAAGAATTGGTCACCATCGCTAGCAGTGGCAATAACTTTTGGACACTCTAGAATTTGGCTGAAGTACGTTTCCTCAGGTATGGTAGTCTCGTCTAATCCTCCAGCGTTCAAATGATCATGCACTTCTATTATCGTGGGGCTCCCAATATGTAGTAACCAATGTCACCGTAACCCCCCTCAGATTCCTCAACAAGATTATTCTTCAACAATGGGAAAGGCCGCGATGGAGGTAGGGGAGACGGCCACAGAATATTGGGTAGCCTTAGGGGCCGCATTTATAAGCTTGGCTGGAAGGGAAGGCACAGAGGCTTTGGTGCACTTGAGCGAGAGTATGGTAAAGCTACCTTTCAGGGCTCTGAATCATAAGAAGGAGTGATATCCTTTTTAAGTTGAATTGAGGAAGCCAGTTTCTCAGGGAAGATAGGCACAGTTGGGCTCACACCCAAATGTTCAACATGCGGAAACTCCTCAATGGTTAGAGCTGAAGGGTACACCTCAGCTTCATCTGTTGTGGCACATAAATGGAATTCAGCCACATCTAACAAAGCTTCTTTGATGTTAAGGATGGTTTTAAGTAGCATTTTACAGAGATGATATGCCTAGCTAGAGAGGGCTGAGAAGCTAACCCAGTTAACAGGGCGGAGATAGCATCATCAAGGATGATCATGTTAGAGGTTGACAACCTTTGCGCAGCAAAGTAAAAGCGTTCAGCAAAGTCAATGGGCGATTCACCCTCATACATGCTAAGGCGCATAAAAGGCTGTTTTTCCCTGTAAAGACTCTGATTAGATCTGAATTCGGCCAAAAGAGCCTCCTTTACCTCTGCCAAGGTATACAAGGGGTTCAGGTAAGAAGCTATCATCTCTTTCGCTAGGCGGCTTAAACAAGGTAGGATGTGTTGCACTTTTTGCTTATCCGTTGCACCATCCATGGCAGCTTCATAAACGTACAAAATAGTAGTAGTACTCCCTTCGCCAGGGATGTATTTTCCTTTAAAACATGGTTTCAGAGGGCGCTTCTCAAGTTCATTGAGTTGGTACAGAGCGCTTGTTAGTTGCTTATCCAAAGCAACTAAACGTGATTCCATGTGAAGAGGAAAATTGGGGGTTACTCATGGTTGAAGCCTCCATTTTTGTTTTTTTTTGTAGTGTACAGGGGTCCCCTGTAGTGAGAACCAATTTAATAGATCCAGCTCTTTTGTACTTGCTGGTGCTTATGCGCTGGATCCCACAAAAGCTTTGATAAAATTATAAATAAACTCTAATAAAAACTTGGTTTTTTATAAGGGTTTTATTAGAAGTGTGGGGTAGTTAAGAAAAAGTGATCCCCTCAATATCCAACTGAACTGTATTTAAACAGTATCGAAGGTTGGAGAGAATTAACCAGTAAGTTTGGTACAACTTGTTATTATCCAAATTAGGAAATATGATAAAGTAGCCTATCAAAAGCTTGGAACACTCACTTCACTTGGGCTGTATGACAGATGAGAAATTAATGGTTGACATTACATACCTGTGCAGTAATGCTTTAATTAGCTTCAGCCAATCCCCATTAGCGGAAATTATTTTACCTTGGGGGACCCCACCACGCCTATAAAAGGGGGTGGTCCCCAACAAGGTACATGAAGGGACATGGTTGTGGCTGGGGAGTTCCATTCGATGGACGCCCCAGAGTCTGCTGTGTTATTGGAGAAATATGACTTCTCAACTTCATGATTGTTGCCTTAGTATTTATTGAAATTGTGTTACCCCAATTTGTGGGGTTCCACCAAGAATTAACCACAGTCTTTTGGTTGACTATATCATTATTATTACAATAATACTTAGAATCATCGCAAAATTGTAAATGGCTAACATTTCCCCGTTTTGGCTGAGTTTGACCCAAGGCATTCTTCCTCTGCAGCTGAGAGGGCAAATGTCCAACAGAAGCCAAGACTTTTTTTGGAACATCAGTTTTCAGACATTAGTGGTTCACAAGTTCATTTCTATAATATGTAAATAAAGATTTACTATTGTAAAACATGAAGCCCAGAAAGTCTTCTTTTATGTGCTTTTTACCACACTAGGGTAACCTGAGAGATAGATATTTTGAACTACTCTTAAATCTTCAAAAAAGAAAATACAGCAGAAAGTTCAAAGATATAGGTCACTTTTACTGATAAGTTGGGCTATATACTAAAGAGGTTCTTGGTTTTTCAAGTAAAAACCAAGTATCAGAATTTTTCTTTCCCAAAGAAGTAAGGTAAGTTAAATTTGTCTTCTGAGTGGCTTGACTGGTTGTATTGGCTAGAGAGTTGATGGCGTAAAACTTTTGCTTTTTCTAGTTCTGATGATATGAATTATCCTGTGATATGATACCAATTGTTGTAACTATGTGATAAATAAAACTAGGTATAAATTTACTAGTAGAAATATATGATAATTTTTATTTGTCAAATCTTTTGTTACTTATAGGGCGACTAGATGTTTTGTGGCGGATGGGGCGCTTGATTCCTCTTTGTTCATGATCTTCACTTCATATCCAGTATGAGGTTGATCTTCAGCCTCTTTCTTTGATTGGCTACAGTATTGTTGGCTCCATTGTGAAAGGGCGAACAGTTGGCAGCTGATGGCATTGAGACAGGGTCTCATCTTGTGACAATATTTGAATAACCTTTTATTAATTCTTGCCCAGTAAGGGCAAGGGCTTATTTATTAATAATCCATTTGATTCTGGAAGGCATGACCCCTAGGTGGACAAATCAAACGTTTTATTAGTCTCATCTCAAGATAACTTGGGACCTTTGTACAAATGCTGACTTCACCCCCTTCAAGATCTTTATGGAGGGTGACATAAGGGCGCAGGAACATATAGTATACTCAGTTAACCACTGTGCCTTAAATGATATAAGCAATGAGGTATTTGTAGACAGCCTTGTTGATATGTGTTAGGGTCCTGACCAGAAGTGCCTAGCTTATTTGGGCGCCCACCAGGGCGATGATGGTAGAAAAGTGTAAGGTCTCTAATATCGAATAAGGGGGGAGCTGAAAATTTGGAATTTGATCGTGGAGTTTACCTGGTAGTAGAGATAATCTCTTGGGTGGCGAGCACTTGCAGCATAATTATCTCATAGGCTAGCGCCCTCATTGTCAACTAAGCAGTATCAATGGAGGTGGATTCCAATAAAGGCTGGACGCTACTAGTATGTTGAGGCTCCCTACCATAGAGGGCCTGTTCTGGGGACATTTTGATCACTCAGTGGTAGCTAATTCGATATGCTAATAAGGCAGACGGCAGCTAGTGATTCTATAACATGAGGTTTATGGTAACCCTTTTTTGGAGAATAGAAAACAGGGTGTCATTTGCCCACTCCACTGCACCATTTGTTGAAGGATTATAAGGTGCAGTGAAATGTTGGTCAGTATCAAGAGTGTAGTCAATACTTGGACAACTTGTTTGGTGTAATTTGACCCATTATCTGAGAGCAGAGCTCTAAGGCGCCCATGTTGGATGAAAACAGAGCAAAACAAAAAAAAGGTGGTGGCCATAGTGGTAGCAGCAGGAACTGAGATGGCCTCAACCCACTTTGCAGATGGTCAATGGCTATTATATGTAGTGGTGACCATGGAGGCCCATGGATAGGGGCCCTATGGCATCCAAACTAATGATGCTAAATGGTTTATAGGGGCTATGAATTTCATGTTGATAATGAGAATTTGGCCAATCATGGAATCTGAAAGTCAAAAAGGCATCTAAAACCTCCTGAGTGGTTTCAAGCATTTGATCCCATAACATTTTTTCCTTACTCATTCATAGTTTTTTGATTTCCCCATGTACTACATGGGCATCTCCTTTAAGAAAAATTTCAGTTCTTGAGAGGGTTGTAGGTATGGCAGCCACTTTATGTCAACTTTTTTATATAACATACCATCTTATATTTTAGAGTTCTTGGTCATCAAGCATTACATCTTCACTGTTTTTGGGGATTCTGGTTCCCATTGTTCCAGTTGCCAAATCAAGTCATTAAATGTCTTTCTTAGTCAATAATACAATGAGGGTTAGAATCCTAGATAGCCTATCCGCATTTTGACAAGTTGTGACCACTTAATGTACTATAGAAAAATTTTAGCTTTTTAGCTGAAGGGCCCATCTAGATAAATATTCATTAATATCTTCCAATGTTGAAGCCACCTTAAAGAATAGTGATCAGTGATAATAGTAAAATTTTTCTTATAGAAGTAAGATTAGAAATGCTTTATCGTGAGCAATACAGCTAAGCATTAACATTCAATGATGATGTGATTCTGTTTAGCTTTCATTAAGGTTTTGATGAAATAGGCCATGAGTCAATCTACTTAATGTTCATCCAGTTGGGCCAGAATTGCCCCTAAGCCACGTCACTGGCATCAATAAATAACACAAAGGATTGATTGAAGTTGGGTGGATTAATAAAGGTTGAGAGAACAGTGTGGTCCTGAGTATATAGAAAGTCTGGCCCTGTTCTAGATTCCAATTTGAAGGGAAAGTTCTTGTGCAGAAGATGCGCCAATGGGTTCCCTTGGTCAGAAAACCGTGATATGAATTGCTTTTAATATCCTGTCATGCCTAGGAACATTTGTTTGTCTAAAAGGTTTGAGGCGGGATCATCTTTTCTATGGTGGCGACCTTGTCTGGTAGAAGCTAAATTCCTCGCTTAGTAACCTTTTGCCCTAAAAATTAAATTACCAGTTGAAAGAACCAGCATTTGGCGGGTTTGAGCTTTAAGGATGCTCTTCAGAGGCAATCAAATTCTTGTTGAGGTGATATAGGTGTCCGCTGAAAGTTTTAGAGAAAATAGTGATATTGTTAAGGTAAACTAGGATTCAAGACATCTTTAAATCACCTAAGATAACATACATAGCTTTTTAGAAGATGGCAGATGCATTAAATAGCCTCTGTGGCATCCAGGTCAATTCAAACAGCCTTTCATTTGCAATAATTGTGCACTTGGCTCAATCCTCAGGAGCCAGCTTAATTTGACAGTACCCGCAGGAAAGATCCATCTCAGAAAATATTGGGCCCCCACTAGGAGCTGAATTGAATCATCAAATTGAGGGAGGGAGTAGCTATCTTTCACATTACTGTTTTAGACTTATTTTTTTTAGTACTAGATGGACTGTTTTAGACTTATGATAATCCATGATGAAAAAGTGGCTCCCATCCTTTTACTGAACAATCATAAGTGGAGACGCCCAAGGAATTTGTGATGGTACTAATAACCCTAAAGTTAAAAGCTCCATGAGTTTGGTGGTGACCTGGGCCTCTTCAAGCTTGCTTTTTTGGTAAGTGCGCGAGCACAATGGCGAGGCGCCCCCTCATCTCTACATTATGCACATCTCCATTAATCTTGCTAAAGTAAGACGTGGACGTGGAGAAAAGAGCAGAATATTCCTCCAAGAGCTTATAAATATTCCTCCTTTGCTCTGGGGTAAGGTCTTCCCTATGGATGTGGTGACTAGGGCTACAGTGGGAGACGTTATTAAACCAAAATCATATAGGCTCCCAAACCCATGAATCAGCTGATATCATTGACTAATGTTAAGCGTAAATAGACAATTGGGGAATTTTGGACAGTGGTACAGGCTTTTGGACTCAGGTTAGCCAGAAATACAGAAATGGAGCCAGTTTATGTGGGGTCAAGGATACCTAGGCAGGTTAAAACCTCCTTTACAGATGGATTTTCAGCCTTGCATAATTCCAGAAGGCTCCCACGTGGTATATTTACATGAATCAAGGTGTTCACTATAATCTGTGACCCTGAAGTAATTACCTAGGGCTCTGGTGAATATACAGGCACCTCTTCTGCGCCATCCACTACACAAGGTGTATTTTTATATGTGAGCTTTAAACGTGATAATTGAGCTGATGAATTCAGTTTTTAGTTTCCAAAAAACAGGTCTGAACATTTACATGTTCCTTTCCATCCTCAGATGTCTCAAACACCAATGGTATGGGTACCAAGAAAAGATAGAAATCCTTCCATGTAATGGATGATGTAATAATATTCCTAAATAAATTGGGTTCCCAGCAATAAATAATATCTAGGGTTATCCAGAGTTATGGCTGAGGCGTTTGATGTAATCATCCCACTTTTAAAGAGGGAGCAAAGAATCGGTTTCTATGAAGAGGGTGCATTAGGGCCTAGTGGTGCCATGTTTGATGCAATGGGGGAGCTTGGGCAAAATATATAATTTATTCATTAATTTGGAAAAAATTACAATCACTGGAGAACTGCTATCTATATTGGTGATTATGGAATTTTTATGGACCTTAATTGCAACATGAGTGATCAAACTATCAAATTGATGCAGAAGGGTGAGAAACATCGATGACTTTTCATAAGAATAAGCAGAATCAAGTAGTTTATGATTGGTAGTATTCAACTCATGGTTCCTGGTTTTCCAATGGTGAAATATGTGGAGCTTAAAATCTTGAATATAGGCATGGTGAGGGGAAGTGTCAGCACAAAGAGCTTCTGTCTTTATGCTGACCTCTCTTATCCAAATGGTTTGTGGTCTGCTTTTTCCGCCCAATGTTTATAGCACTCCTCCTTGGTGTGTCAGCAGCCTTCTCAGTAAGAGCAAGTGGGTACTTCTTTATTCTTGGCCTCCATCACATGCACTCTAGGTCTAGGTCGAGCTTGAACTGTTCAAGGGTATTTGTTCAGAGTGGCTGCAAGGATCTCGTTGAGTGCTCTTTGATGTCACAATTGCTATTAGAGGTTTGTTTAAGTCCTATCATTTAAAATTAAACATCTGACCAATACTTAAGTGCAGAAAGGATGGTGGTAATAGCATCATTTAAAGAGATTAAATTAATAGTAACTACCAGTTGCGCACTAGCATAAAGTGATTCAAAAAATCAGAAGGGTTTCTACTTTGTTAAGGCAAATGGACATGAACGCTTTTTCTGACTCAAGAGGGTCTGATAATAGCTAAATTTCTGTAAGAGAGCAGTCTTGACCTGAAATTAGGTCTGGCATTCACAGAAGTTGGGGTTTAATTTCACAAGCCTCCCCACACAGGCAGGAATGTATATGCTTGACCTATTGGCGACCAGTGGTCTCTTCCATAGTGCTCTCAAAAGCATTTAAAAATGCAATGCTTGCTTAGCCTGAAACAAATTGTTTCTTGACGCTAGGCTTGTAAGCTGACTTGATAAGCTCAGAGAATAAATGTATGTCAGTTTCAATAGTATTGCTAGGCTCAGTGGACACTAATTTAGCATATTTGGGAGGCCTTCTGGTCTATTTGTTGTTAAATCTTCTTTATATCATCCTGTAACTCATTCCAGCAGAGATTAAGAATGCTTGTGTCAGACTTTTGATTGTTTTGGAATAACAAGTCTAAAATAATGGACTAACAGAACCTGACGTGAGTATCCAGATTTGTATATTTGTGCTTCATCTTGTCAGGATTTCTTGGTAAATTCATGAACTCTTGTATGTTCACCATTTCAAAGTTGAGCGCGCATAAGATAATGGCAGGATAGATGGGGCTTAATTATGGTGAGCTCCACACCCTTGAGGGATGCTTTCAATTTTTTTGAAGGTCCTCCAACTTCTTGAGCATCTTGCTGCACCTGGGGCCCATAGTTTTCAGATGGGGGGAGCTGATGACCCAGGGGGCCCTCTGGAGCCTGTTCGTCCATGGACCCCTCAGGACCTTTGGGGCTTTCAGGCCCCATGACCCTTCAGTGATGGAGTCACTTTGGTGCTGAAGCTGATCAAGTAGGGCTTCTACATAACTCAATCTTTGCATTAAGGTAGATTTTAGAATTTGGGTTGTGCGGCAATCTGAAGCAGAATTGTAGATGTACTCGAGTACCTCAGAGACCAAACCCTATAGTCAATGAGTGAGATGGGTATCCATATACTCAGAAATTTATGAGTCCAACATGGTGATTTGGCCTCCAGAATCATTAATAAGGCGTCAGTTGTACTGGTTAGCTTCTCTATTGTCAGAAATGTAAGTGGGCATAGTTTTTAAAATTTAACCAGATTGAAATTAAGTGTAATCCTTGGAGAGCGCCCTCTCCATTTAGATCAGGGAGTGTTCCCTTTCCCATCCAAGAAGAGGCCAAGAAGGCCATTGGCCCCCCTCATCACCCAGGGCGATCTTGATCATGTGGTTGATGATTGGTAGGTGATGGTGTACCCTTTGAGGATCCTCTCACAACCCCAGTCCTCACACCTGAAGAATTAATGGGGTGAATTAAGGGAATTTTTAGCGAGTTGGCAATTAATCAGCTCCCACTTGGGGCAAAGGGGATAAGTATGATCAACAGCGGCAAATCTTTGACGTTATTAGTCAACAATTAAAAAATCTCGGAACAAAGCCTGACAGGCATGCACTTTTGGTCTTTAAAGTATCTAGTATCAAATCCTCAGCAAAACATGCCAATGCTTTGGGCCATTGGGAGTAGCTGACACGTGTTTGAAACCCTCCCTGGCAGTATTTCAACCCACTCCCAATAGATCTACTTTAGACCAATAGATCACGGAGTAGCCAGGTGCAGGTGGGTTGAGTGTCCCAAACCTGTTCCCAACCTCATGGGACCGCCCCTACGTGGAGTGGCCTTGGGAAGTTCCCACTGCCCATCAGGCGAGACACCATCGCTCTACCCATTGAAACTGAAGATAATTGGCAATTTGGGCATCTGTGGATGAACTGGCAGTGACTCAGCCCATGTCAGGAAAACGTCAGAATAAGTTTAGACTGGCTTGCCAGTTGGGATGCGTAAGCACTCAAAAAGCAAGCCAGAATGCCAGTGGCATTGCTGCTCAAACGACGCTGTATGGAGCGGGAAATTTGGTGACTATGGACCATTGATGTAGGACAAGCATGAAAAGAAACCCAGTAATAAACCAAACAGAAACGACTCCAGACACTGTGGGTCTTGCTTCAGGGGCTTCACTACTAGATTAATTACTTTAGGATCACCGGTGGAAGGGTTCATCACCAAAGCAGAGACAAGGGGGCGGATCCTTGCTTGAAAGTGAAATATATTAGGCCACAGAATTATGATATCTTGATAGCGGATATCTTCAATAAATAGAATTGAATTCCTGAAGTTTCTTGCACGTTAGATCCAGTTAATATAGTGGGAGTGATTGTAATCATTAAAACTGGTATAGCCAATCCAGTGTAGGGGACTGACGGGCCACCAAGTTAGTGCCATTGGGACTTTTGGCAAGAGGAATTTAAAGTAAAAGTAAATTTGGGTATAGATGGGAGTTTATTGGGAAGTAAAGTAAAGAGAATCAAACAACAATTTTATCAGTGTGACATAACTGATTAAATAGTGTTTAATTTGGTAGTAGGTCAGATTAGGGATCAGGGCCCTTAAATTTGACCTAACTCAGCGAATTTTTGGGGGAGGGAAAGGATAACTCTAATTTGAACTGATATCAAAGGATTTGGCGGCAGGCTGATCACCATCAGTTCATCTGTGAATGCCTGTACTGAGGTTCAACTGTGTTTACATCAGTTAGCATGACAGCATCTGGCCTAATGGGCAACAGAAATCCCCCAGGGCCACCCCACATAAGGGCGGTCCCAATTAGTTGGAAATGGGTTTGTGATGGCCAACCTGACCATACCCAGTTGCTGGGACGTTTTTTTGTCCAAATGAGTTACATCAGGCACAATTCCCAATTCTTGAAATAGGGGTTTTGAATTATTGGTGGCAGTCCCCAATGGTGATACCTGCTCATTGGGGATCGTCCCCAACAATTTTGAGTGAAGTTTAGCATCAGCGAGCATACTGCTCAATGACTTGATGTTATTGGTGATTCCAAAGAATAATTAACAGTTATCTCTTTTTGATACTAGTTTTTCACTTTTGGTCTTTATTCCCATTGATTTTGGACTTTTCAGCTTTGATTCTGAGGATTTGGTGCCAATGGTTTTATAAAGTCCCTCCTGCTCGTGGGTAAAATGGTTAAAAATGATTTCAGCACATGTTTCTTCAATTTGGCGAACTAGTTCAGTGGAGGCAAGTGCAGGGACTGGGGGAGGAATCTTCAGAGGGAGCGCTGTTACCCAGCGCTTGTCTACCACATAGGAGAGATTGCCCTGGGTGATGAGATCTACAACTGCCCTCTTTGTACCCTTCTTATTTGGGAATGAAAAAATCGCCTGATCAACACAAAAGGGATGTTTCCCTGGACTTACAGCCCATCACTGACAATTTTGAAGTAAGTTTTAAATAATTTGTTTCCCCCCTAACTCAAAGTTTTTCAGGTTAGTTGAATCTTGATGGCCCCAATCCTAAGCTTGTTTAAGCCAATCCCCAAATCAATCATCTATTTAAGCAGTTATAACACACTGAGAAAATTGACAGTTGATTTTCTAATTTTAAATTCAATAAATATTCATACCCAAAATTCGATTTCTTTCCCTATAATGAAATTTAAACCACTCATTCCAATATCACTTTTCCCAGCACCTAAACCCACGGGCCCCAGGGCCATGACCGCCTGGTTTATTGCAGGGTTGTTTTTCACAATGACGACTTTTTGACGTTTGCTGATGGATTCTCTCACTACACAACTTAACTTTATTCTAGTAGCAGCACCTCTGGAATTTGGGCTTGCCTTCTGGGTGTTCAGGCATCCATACTGGCAAGCTGGTCTAAACTTTATCTGTCACTATCATGACATTAATGCTTTTTACTAATCCCAGATGGCGTAATATTTCCAGATGATGTAACCCCACCAATTGGAGGAGATGATGTAGGGCTGGATTTAAAAACTGCTGGAGGTAGGGTTTCTCTCCACAAACCAACCCATTACTAGCTAGGGCAGCCAAGCTGTAAATTCATCATGTAGGAAGGGACAGCAGAAGCCTGTGAATGACTAGTGATGGTTCAGTGGAATAGATCCCTTTAAGAAGATGCTGGATGGTATCAGTTAGGTTGAAGTTTGGAGTAAAACTGACTAGGGTTTGGCATGGGAAGGTGTTAAAATCTGGGAACTGGTGGCTACTATAATTTTTCTAGAGATAGTACCAATTATTAAAATCTGGCTTTGTTGAAAATTGTTCTAGTGATTAATTGCACAGGTTCTTATGTGAAAAATTTGCGTTTTTTGATAGTATTAGATAGATGTTCAATAATAGTATAAAGACTATTATCAATAGTTGAATAAATAAACCCAGTTGATTGGTGGCCCAACGCTAAACTTGGAATGAACTACAAAAGACTGATTATATTGACAATTAGGGACTTCTTCCCTCTTCTTGGTGAAACTTAATACTATTAACTTCAGATGTTCCCAGCCTTAGTTCCCATCATGCTAAGTTGGTTGAGATCTACTTCAAAGGTCTGCTTCTCTTCTAAGGATATTTTAACCTTACTTTTTATCACACAAAAGAGTCAACAATTATTGTACTATAACAATAATTAACTGAAGATAAATAAGCTTATTAATGCTACGTGGATCTGGATCTGGATCTGGATCAGCTTTACTGATAAAAGTATTAAGGAATTTATTGGGGAATTTGACACTCAACTCCTCAATTGGTGCCTCATCCATGAAATGGCAGCCATTGTTGTTGAATTTCCTACAAAATCTCTTCCAGCAATGGCCTTCTTTATTGGGCTAAGGATTACTCCTTCATGCATACCAGAGACTTGAAAATGTAAAGGGCCAGAAAACATGTCCCTAACGTTCCTGATTAATCACAGCAAACAAACCACATTTAGCTAGCGACCTGCTTAGGTAATGAGGCTCTTTACCAAAATAGAGGTCGCAAACCAAATAATAGATAGGCTATTTTTGGGCGGCATCACTCGCTTCACAACTGCTGCTTAAATCTCCAATTAGTCGGTGAGGAAACTTGACTAATCCCAATTTGTGCTCCTAATAGTAAATCACAATCATATATCAGATGCCTCAATTTTGTTGGAAACTCTTCCTAACAAAATCTTAAGTATTTTCATGGATTGATCCTCAATGGATCTGGACCTGACGAATTACCCAAAATTATGCAGACATTATTAAGCTGAAATCAAAATCAACCACTATCAAGTTTATATGCTAGAAGGACTTATCCACTAGAAAACCAGCAGATAACCAAGGAAGCTAAAAACTGGGCAAAGAAGCCAAAGCATCCCCCACTTGCCTAGATCTCCAGCAAGAATTATAATGGGACAGGAGAATGCCACCTTGGCCTAGGTCAATTACTTCTTATTTGCCATCGGAGCACATTTGTTATGCACTCAATGCTGCTCATGACAACCTATGGCATGCAGTTCTCTTCCTTTCATCCTTGCTTCCACCTCCTCAGAGCACAGTCCTCACACCCCACTGCCATTCTGGCCTAGTTGATTTGTTCATGCCAATGCTAGTTACAGAAAGCCAGTTTTCTCCAAGTCAGGGCATATGACCATTTATCCGCTTCATGATCTTGGTTCAGCATCCTTTATTCCTTGATATCCCTCCTCATCCTTAGCAGGAGGTTACTACTGTCAATTTTTTTCCTTGCAGCAAAAATAAGCATGATCAGTTATAGTTGCTCTGGTTATTTTTTAATAACTTTTTGTTCATATCACTTTTTCATTTTTTGAAGAGCTTATTTCATAAATTATAAAGTATTTGCGCCAAAATTAGAGTAAATTTGAGCTTAGTCTACACCAAAGTGGATAATTTTGACAAAAATAAAAAATTCTAACATCCCCTGGCACATCCAGTTCATGTGTCAAATTTGTCTAAAACCCAATATCAGCAATATCTGAACATTTTTTCTGCTGAAAATGCCTGCTTTTTCTAAATGATGAGTCATCTGCTTTAAACAAATTTCTTTTATGGTCCTCCTAGGACCCATACTTAAAGTCAAGTGCATGTGGGTAGTCCTTCACTAATTTCCAGAAATAGTATTTGATCCTGATTAAACCAGAGTAGCCACAATCTCAAACAAATCTTGGCCAATCCTCCCTCTTCCATTGGTTCCCAAATTGGACCTCAACACTTTTCTCAACTTGACTACTTTTGAAAATAACCTCATTATAATCGTTGAGCCTATTGAAGCAATACCATCCAATATTAGTCAGTCGTTTTGTGCTGGATCTGATTTTCTTCCAGAGTTCCTTTTTTAGCTGGGCCAATATTAAAAACTGGCGATCCTTTCATCTGAATTAAATATCAGGAATCAAGACCACTTTGAGCTCCCATATGAAGATTTAAGGAACAGGGTAACTGAAGCCCTTGCTGAGACTCTGAACACCTCCAATCTCTCAATCATCTTAGATTGCAATGTTGCAGCCTACGCTATTCGTTTTGTTGGCCAAGTCCTTCGCAGTTAAACCACAAATCTTCCAGCCTCCCCTGAATTCCATTGCTTGTTCTGTTTCTAATTTCAAGAAGCCCATGGCTGTCACCTTCAGGATGCTGTTTGCTCATTGAATGACTACATTGTTTCTGGCGCTTTGCATCACTATCTCCTTCTAATGGCTCGGATTGGGGCATGATTTGGCAACCTCCATCCAGTATCCCTTGCTTCATGCTGGCCCATGTCCAAAGTCCTTGATGGAGACTGTTGGCAAGCACTTAAGGCTAAGCTTCCTGCTCCAGTGCCATATCAGGATTACTTGGGGTTATTCACCTACTACCTCTTCCTTTTCTGCTGTTTTCCTCCCTGATCCAGAGTATTTTGTTTGACTAGTACCAACCTTTTGATTTTTCTTCCCCTCATCATGTTCTCTCAAAGTTCAGCTTCTGCTTAATAAACTTGGCTTTGAGTGGGTCTAGCACTTGCTAGTGTTGGATCTCAAATAGATTTTGATGGGTTATTCACTCCTATTGTCATACATCCTCCCTCTTCCAATAGGCAACATAGGCATGATCATCCATGAGTTAAGGATAACAAGTAAAAAAATTATAACATATACGCTTCTTTATATTTTTTCTATTTCTTTTTCAGATTTTATCAATTATTATTGTTTTTTTTCTTATTTTTCTTATGGGACATGAACTTTGCTTAGTTCAGAGGTCCATCTTTTAGATACTATTCCCCAAAAAAGATTCCTGGGTATACTCTGACCTACCAGTTTTCATGGTCTAAAGGTCTTATTTTCTAAGACTTAACCATTTATTTTGGTTCAGCGGTCCTTTTTTAAGACTTTACTAAAAATTGTCAGGACATAACCATCTTTACTGGTTCAGTAGTCCTTTAGGAACACTCTTATTTTTTATACTTGGATCCACTAATTTAGGTATTTCGCATGGACACTGTTCACTATTCTTCCATTCACAAGGTATTTGATGGAATATGCGTCTGTTGCCGTCTTGGCAATAGTCTCAAATGGACCTGAGCATGGCGCATTTAATATGTTTCTTCTTCCAAAGCCATGCATATCACAATAGGCTACCTATTGCCTACATAGTACTCATGTGATGCTGTTGGTTCTTATTGTCCATAGTCTTGGCCTTGATCTATTTCTTCAAGGTTATTTTAAATGCTTGTGATTTCATTTCAATCAGGATGTTCAATAGTTGGAGTAGGTATGGCTCTAAACTCATCCCCAATATCAGTTCAACTGCCAAATATAGAACTGGCAGTAATGTGGCCTTTCTTCCATACAGTAATTTGAATGACATTTTTTCCGTCACCATATGATGACTAATGTTGTATGAAAATGTCACCAAACTGAGGTAGGTTCCCCACGCAGAAGTTTTCCTACAATCAGCTTCTTCGGCATTGTGGCCAGCGTTCTGTTTACTTGTTCTACCAGTCCGTTAATTTCTGACTGTTAGGGGACAGACATGACTTCTTGGATCCTCATTATTTCATTTAATCTCAGGATCACATAAGACATGAAATTTGTCCCTTTGTCACTCAACAAGACTTGAGGGCATCTGTAATGATAAATGACTTGATCCAGAATGAATTGCGCAGTACTTGTAGCGTCCACTTTTAACAAGGCCTTCATCTTGACTCATCTCGTCAGATGAACAATCACAACTATTATATATTTGACACCCCCAGAGATCATGTTCAGTGGTCCCATCATGTTGATAGGCACTGTATGCCAGGCAAATCCTGGGAGGACCAGTCAATATCTGGTAGTGTTATTGTGTGGTTTGTGAAACTGGCACTCCACGCAGCAAGCCAGATAATTGGCCACGTCATAATTGATAAACTCCTAGTATTAGTACTGGAAGATGTGGTAGTTGTCTTCCGCAGGACTACATGCCCAAAAAACTTGTGTGGCTTTAACTATTGCCGCTCATTCTGAAGGTCTTGGGAATAACAGTAGTCTTATGTCAAATGTCTTGAATACTTGTTCATCCTTGGTATTACTGTTTTCCATCACTTTTCAATTCGCATCCTGGATTGCTTAAGTATTGTTCCTGATTTCTCAAACAACCATCCGCTAAAATTGTTCATCAGCCCAATGGTGTACCACTTTGACCATTGGTAAACTTGATAACCTGTCTGCATTTTGATGGGCAGCTCCCACGCAATAGACAATCTCAAAGTTAAAAGCTTGAAGTTTCAGTGCCCATTGAGCCAGACTTCTTTCTGGTTATTTCAGATTATGGAGCCAGCGCAGGGAGGAGTGGTTCATCACCACTTTAAAGTGCGTGCCATGTATATACACCTGAAACTTCTTACAGGCGCAAATCGCTGCAAGTCATTTATGCTCAGTAACAGTGTAATTTCGTTAAGCTGCTGATAACATCCAGCTCACATAGGCTACCAGATGCTCACCTCCAAGTTCATTCGCTTGACTCAGATGCCGCTGATCGCCATTGATGAAGAATTAGTTTATACTATATACTCTCATTTGAAATTCAGATAATTCAAAACTAGAGACTCTATAAGATACTGGCATAACTCATTGAAAGATTTTTGAGCCTCTTTGTTCCAAACAAATTCTTTCTTCAGATCATTCAGCAAATAAAACAATTTTGGTAATTTTCATGAAAATCTCATATAAATCTTCAATAATACTCAACCATTTCAAAAAACGCTTGGTAATTTGGACGCTACTTGGGATAGCCATCCGCTGTATGGCTTTGATCTTCTGTATTTGTGGCTGCAGCCCACTGGAGTTAATGAAAGACCTCAGGTATTCCAACTCTTTTTAAAGAGGTGGCACTTTCTCAGCTTGATATTTAGATTGGTTGTGGATAACCTCTTGCAAACTTCTTCCAGATGAAGTAAATGGTCAGTGAAAGTTCTACTGAACAAATTTTATGTTGTCCAAGTACATCAGGATGCAAGAAAACTCAGGTCGTTTAATATGGCGTCCATGGCTCTTTGATACGTTTCAGGAGCATTGCAAAGACCTTGTGGCATCTGAGTTGGTTGGTACAGACCCTGCTCAGTGATGATCGCGCACTTCTCTTGGTCTTCAGTTGGAAAATCAATTTGCCAATATCCCTAGGTTATGTTCATCATGGAGAAATATTTTGCTTTTCCCAGGTGGTCTAATGCATTATCAACTCGTGGTAATGGATACAAATTCTTCTTTGTTATTTTATTTAATATCTGATAAATGATCACCACCCAATTAGATCCGTCCTTCTTCTTGACAATGAAAATAAGGCTCATTTAAGGGCTCAACAACGGAACTAGGAACCCATACTCCAATGTTTGCTAATTTTCTCTTCCACTACAGCTTCAGCTGCCTTTGACCGTTGGATTGGTCTCATCCATATTGGTGAATTTTCCCTAGTGTCAACTTTATGAATTATGTTCTTTGCAAATATTAAGTCATGATCATCCTGGGAAAAGATTTTCCAAATTTTTTTGAATACTTTGAGCACCTCCTCCTGCTGTCTTTCCATCAGATCAGCGAGTTTCTCTTAGTTGACCAACAAATTGATATTCTCAGCAACCCCTGCCAACAATCCCATCTTGGTGAGGGTCCCAAAATTATGGGATTTCCACAATTCCGCCATTAGGATAAGATGTACAAATGTGACAATCTGATTCTTCTTAATCTTCATAAGTTTTCTGCTCAGATTTGCCAGGAGAACTTGGATTTCTCCATGGCCCAGAATCACTATTCCAGACGCCACCCATTGATCTATTCTAAACTTCTTCCAGAGGTTACTAACCTCTTCATACAGTTTCTCAGGTATTCTTAAAGTCAATCATGTATTGACCATAATCTGCAATTCCAATGGTATGGTACTCAACTTTTTGGTTCATATTGGAATTCCTGTTTCCAGGATTTACCATTGACATTTCTCTCCGCCTTCGTCCAACCAATTGGTAGTGGATTGAGATAATGCAATTGTTATAAATCAGATTAATATGATTGTTCCTCCTGGTAAGTGGAGTTTCCCCATCTCTTATAGACCAGAGGCAGCTTTTGACCAAATATGGTCAACGTATTGTCCTTGAAGTTACATTTAACTACGTACTCACTTAAAAACTGGTCCAGATTAGAATGTCATAGTTTTAGTTGGCCAAATCTTTAGATGAGATGGATACCACTAATGATCCAAATCTGAGTGGTAATGCGTCATATGCTCTACAGGAGATGGTTGTATCAAGCCCAGCAGTTCCATACTCTTTCTTGTGTTCCAGATTTAGTGAGCTCTTCATTTTCTTCACTAAATTGGTCAAGTCAATATAAATTTGCTCCCCACTGTTAGTAATTTCTCACATTAATACTCAATTGACCAGCATATTAGTATATGTACACTCAGAATATTAAAAATGAATGTTTACTGAGTGTATAACGACATTATTTTCCAAATCAAGGGTGTAAATTAATTTGTGCTGACAAATCAGGAAAATTATTCCTTAATTGCGCTTAGGGGGATTGGCAGGTTTGCTTCATCTAATTTGACCTTGGTCAGTTCATCTGGATTCTCAGCAGATTAGATCTTGTCCACTAGTTGGCATGCATATGAACAAGTGACCTCCTTAATTATTTCAAGGTTAATTCCCTTTGTTCCAGCTCTGTTTACAGCATTGACAACTAGGTTGACCACTTGATAAAGCTAATCTGGAGCATCATGGTTGACAAACAGATTTCTGATGTCAATGTCCTCATTCATGATATTGGGAGTAGTGGGTTTAACCACAGCTCTAGACTGTTCCACATCTAGACTGCAGGACCTTTTCCTGACTCTTGTGTGGGTTTGTCTTCCTTATCCTGCACCATGTCAATTGCTCTTTAGTCTTCTTGCTGAAGCACTTGGCAGCAAAGTGGCCCTTCCCCCCGCACTGGTGACAGCACATGTTGCTCTTGACTGTCCGTTTGAACCCCTTTAGTTTATTTCCTGGCACTGTTTGATTGATTGATTCATTTCAGGTTTGGAAAACATGATGGGATTTGAATTTCTGACTGGCTAGGCTTGAAGCTTTGATTATGCCTTAAACGTGGCTCCTAGAATCTTCAATTGATCCACAATTTGTGAGGTTGTTATTTTGGTAACTAACGTGAAAGACATCATCCAATAAAAATTGCAATATGGCCAAAGTGCTGCATGTAATGCGATCTGCACATCAAAATTGGTATACTTTGCTCTGACAAAAATCTGTGAATCTTGGTAAAATTAGTCACAAAATTTTCTAAGGTCTTGTCTTTTAGGAATTGGATCTTAATGAATTCTTGCTTTCATTCTGAAATATGCGAGGGACTTCCAAATTCTTTCATAATTTGCAGCCTTGGCCTCAGAATAGGCCCATTTGTCTCCCTCAAAACGAGGTAACACCAAGTTTTGGCATTCAGTATACAAGCAGTTCATGACTGTCAAAGCTTTTTTTCTATTTTCACACCCAAACATAGTTATGTTAAACATGCGGAAGACCGCAATAGCATTGCCCTGATGGAAAGTGGATATTTTTTCAAGGCTTTAAATTCCTCCAAAATTTCTCTAGCTGCCACTTGTGGCTTGGCTACCCAACTAATTAGAGGAGTGGTCTAAGGGGTCATCTCCAAAATGGTAGTAAATACAGCCAGCATATTTCTAGGAGTTGCCAACTTCTCAACTGGAGCCCTTGGAGTATTTGTTCAGCATTGGTCGCCGCATAGGGTTTGCACTCACATTTCTAATTCTTCAGTTCATCAACTTGCTTTACTAGTTGTTCCATTACTGAGCTGATTGATCACAATTGAACTCAATCCAATTCACATTCCATTTTCAGGAATAAAACTTCACTGATCAAACCTCCTTCTTTCTTTTTTCTGAGACGTTACTTTTCTTAGTAGCTCATTTCTGAGGTTAAAAACTTCTTCTACTCCTTCCTCAATCTTAGTGACTCACTCCTATAGGGCAGCAAATTATTTATTATTGTCTGAATTCAAGGCATTTTTATTGATGGTTGCCAATTCCATCCAAAATTTTCTTATTTCTCCCTTATATGACATTATGGATTAGCTTATCTTACTCAACTACCCCCTGTAGTGAGCGCCAATTGTTTATATCTAGGAACTGGTGGCTACTCTACTTCTTCTGGAAAGAGTACCAATTGTTAAAGACTGACTTTGTTGACAATTGCTCTCAGAGATTAATTGCACAATTTTAGTTATGTGCACAATTTTCGCTGCTTGATAGTATTAGATAAATGGGTAATAATAGTTTGAAGACTATTATCTGTAGTTATACAAATAAACCCATTTGATTGGTGGTTCAACGCTAAACTTGGAATGATCCATGAGATACTGTTTATGTTGATAATTATGGACTTCTTCCCTATCCCAGCTGAAGCTAATCCGCTCTCATATTAAGAGGTTTCTGGATTTAGTTCCCATAATGATGAGTTGGTGAAGGTCTACGTCAAAGGTCTTCTTCTTTTCTAAGAATATTTGATACTTAATTTTTATCACACAAAAGAATAAAAAATAATTGTACTATAACAATAATTAACTGAAGATAAATAAAGCTTATTAACGCTACATGGATTTTGATCTGGATCTGCTTAACTGAAAAAGTACTAAGGAATTTATTGGGGGAATTTGGCACCCAACTCCTCAGTTGGAGCCTCTTCCATGACATGGCAGCCATTGTTGTTAAATTCCCTAAAAAGTCTCTTCTGGAGATGGTACTTTCCATTGGGATAATGATTCCTCCGTCAAACATCTCAGAAACCTGAAATGGGAAGATCCAGAAAACGTGTTCTTAACGTTCCTGCTCATTCACAGCAAACTAACCACATTTGGCTAACGACCTGCTTAGGTAATGGAACTCTTTACCCAATATAGCAGGTCGCAAACTAACTGATTGATTTGCTATTTTCAGGCGGCATCACTCGCCTCACAACTGCTGCTTAAATTTCCAATTAGTTGGTGATGAAACTTGACTAATCCCAATTGGTGCACCTAATAGTTAATTAAAATCAAATATCAGATGCCTCAATTTTTGAAAACTCTGCCTAATGAGATCTTAAGCATTTGCATGGATTGCTTCCTGATGGATCCAGACCCAGCGAATTACCCAAAATATGCAGACATTACTAAGCCAAAACTGAAGTCAACCAATATCTGATTCATTTTCTAGCAGTATTTATCCCCTAGTGAACCAGCAGATAACCTAGAAAGCTGAAAAGGTGGGGAAAAATCCCAACAGAAGGTTAAACACTAAGGTATCCCAGAACTCTAGGCTCTCAGGTTGAGTTGGGTATATCTTAAATTTGTGAATTATAAACCCATTGAGTAATGCTCCTCTCCCCATTGAGGATGGATTTCCGTTATTAGTGTTTTCTTCCATATTTTGTGATTGATGTTTTCAGTGGTTATAGCTCAGGGTGCGCCTGTAGTGACACCAGTTTATGTGGTTTTTGCAAGGAAAAACTAAATATCAAAAATTTGGGGTTCCCAGAACATTAGGAACAGAAGTTGTGGATGGTCTTTGAGATGGCTTGACTGATAAGAATGGCTGGATAGAGGTGATGGCGTTGCACTTTTGCTTCTTCAGGCTGATATTATGCAATATTTTTGGTTATGATATCATTTATTATATTTTTGTGAAGAATAAAAATAGGTATAAATTTACTAGGGAAAATATATGATATCTTTATTTGTTAAAGCTCTTGATATTTTTAGATGACTAGATGTTTTGTGGCGGATGGGTTGCTCAAATACTCTTTGTTCAGGATCTTCACTTCTCATCCAGTATGAGGGTCAAACTAAGGCCTATTTCTTTGATCAGCTTTGGGTTTTTGGCCTTCCATTGTGTGAGGGCATCTGGATGGTGGCTACTGGTGTCAAGATGGAGTTTTCCTCATGAAAATTCTCAAATCTCTTTTATTAATCCTTGCTGGTTAAGGGAAAAGGCTCATTTGACAAAAATTCATTTGAACCCAGAAGGCTTGACCTTCAGTGGAGGATGATCAAAAATTTCATTGGCCTGATCTCGAGATAATTTGGGCTGTTCTTTAGTACAAACGCTGACATGGATTACATAAGCTCAGTTAACAACCTAATCAGTTTCACCACCACTTATACTGGAAACTATTTGATACAAACTTATTACCCTTCTAGACTGATCTTAAAAATTTCGTTTTGATGCTCAGTCAACCCCAGCTAAATACCCTTAAAATAAATATAGGTCAATCTTGAATAATGGAACAATTACTATTGAAAGATAAGGCCGCTTCACTTATGTATCAGCTAACTAGTTACAAAAAAATCATGTTTCAATGATATAGCAATTGGACTGAATTTGCAAATCAGCTTGTTGCCTAGGACCATTTGATCCTTGTAAAATATTGGTTAACTACATAAGCCAAATTACCCATTTTCATAAAAAACTTTGTCAGCAAATGCACCCAACTAGATATTAATTGGTAACAATATTGGGATCATACCCCAATGCTAGAACCAACTAATAATAAAGTTGTCAAACAACCTCAAACAATAATTGTCAATCATCTAGTATGTTGACAATTCTGTATCAAATATGAGAAGCCTATTATTTTTTTTAGTACTAGATGGTCCCTGAGAAGCCTATTATTGAGATGATCAGATTAAAATCTTACATTTGTAGAATATGTTGAAAGTTTATATAAGTCCAAGCTGGATAGTGTGAACATATAAAATTTAGACACCCTATAATTTGTATAATAGTGTAGATGGCAGGGTGCACAGTGTATTAAAGTTATTTACTGGCTCTGATACCAGCTTCTGTAGCAGTTAAATTGACGATTGGTACTTCTTTCTCAGAGTAGAGGGCACAGTAGAGGCTCTATAATGAATTCTGAATCCTTTAGGGACAAGGTTACCATCAAGTAGCTGCTGAAGAATTAGGCCCTAATTTTTATTTTTTTGAAATCTGTTTTGATTTATGATAAGTACTTCATATCTATGTTCATCATTAGACTCAAATATATATAGGTTGGGAGGCTTCACCCCAAAACAAGTACTTGGTATCCATTGATGATGCTAATAGCCCCATTAAACTAGGAGTTTTTTGAATAGAATTGTTATCTATTAGTGATTAATAACTTAACTGTTAGCAGCTTTAAGAGAACAGGTAAGAAGCATCAATTTTTAATTACTGTAGCTGAGATGGGGCAGGGTGGACCAAAACTGGAATATTTATATTTTTCCAAACCTACAATAGTATACTATGGTTAAGGGTCCAAAGCTAAAATGTTTGGCCTACTATTGCAGATTAACTTTTGTATAGTTATTCTCATAAAAGAAGGAAGATCCTTAGATGTAGGAAGATATTTAGTATTAGGTAAAATTGATAATTGAGTATAAAATTATCCAATATAAAAATAAGGTAAAAGTGTTTGATACTCAAAAGCTTTCTATGGTGTGACATGAAGGCTAGCTTTTCCTGAACCAACAATTGGGATCTTTCACTTTACTTGAACTTGGTATAGAATATGATCGTTTCTTGAAATCTGGAAGTAATTGTCTTAGATACCAAGGCATGTTCTTTAAACTTCCTTAATTTATGGCATGAGATTCCGTGATCTTTTATATTTTGTCATATCCTCAGTATGGCCTTTGGAAGGAGCCTTCCAGATTTCCACATTGGGGTCCTTTTAATCATTTATAATTGAGTTAGGCACCCTTGTAAGGCTCTACAGGGCCTTCTACCCTCTTTTCTCTTAGACTTCTCCTGTTCCCACCTTACCTAGCAGTTTGTATGATGAAAGGATTAGGCTCTTATGCAGAGAAATCTATAAGCTACACTGCCAAAATGGCACATTCTACTACAGGTAAGTTCACCCCTACTGCCACCATTTTGCCTAAATTTCTCCAAACTCAAATTCTAAATATCCCAAATACCACATCCCTTTTTATTTTAATCTGGAGTAAGATCTTTTATTTTCTCCAAAAAACTTAATTTCTTGCCTGCCAATTTAAGCTCTTTCTTTTTATATATCACGAATATTTCTTTTTGATTGCCCTAAGCTGATTAGATGCAGGGCCACCATGGGTGGAGCATATCTCAATCTGAAGAACCTTTGAAAAAGTTACCATGGCTTAATTAAGGATCAGCCAATCATGGTGTTCCAGATCATCACTCCCAAACCAAACTTTTATAATGATTCTGTAATTCTGGCCCTTTTCCATGTGCACACTCAATAATACACCACAACCTGAAAAGCTACCATAGGTTGAGGTAATATAATAACAACGTAGCCACCTACTGATAACCTTTCCCCTTATATGGACAGTGCCCTCACAAGTGAGGGTAATGGCCTATTTTGTTCTCATTTCCCCCTAGTTTTCTTAATAGAAAAATATGTCTTTGCAACTATCTTAAGTTTATCCATTTTATCAAAAAGCATTTTAAGTATCATGGTATGCATTGTGGCCAACATGATCCCACAAAAAAGTTGAGCCCCATTCATATAGGGGGTTGCATGTAAGCCTTGGGGAACAACTCCTGTGGCAGAATTGGGAGAAATTCCAATTCCAAACAAAAAAGGGGAGAAAGCTGGCAGCCATACCTTTTTTACCATGGGTGAGTTAGCCCGTGTGGTAGATGGGAAGTGGGTAATGGCATATCCCCTACAAATTGTGCCTCTTCCACCTTTTTTACCACCAAAGAATTAGTGGGTAAAATTCAGAGGCTAAGCCAGGAGGTGGCACAGGGTAGAAGCCATTGTCAGTGGAAGGTAGGGAGCATGGGTCCCCAGGAGGGGGTCTACAGGTCTGGGTTCCAGTGGGGAGGCTGAGTCATATTCCACCAAAATAACAGCTGCAAGTTAGTTTTAGATGCAAAGTTGCCCATTTACCAAGGTATCCCAACAATTTCACAAATGGACCTATCCCTGACAGGTACAGGCGTGGTCAATCATTTCCTGACCCAGTGGAGCCAGCCATATGTAGTGTTGGGATTCTGATATGACTGAATGATAAGTCTAAAATAGCTATGGCAGATTGGGAAGGATCAGCTGACCATAATATTAATTATTATTTGAGTGCCTTGAATTGAGGTGATTTTTGGGTTGGATTAGGGTTAATATTGAATTGCCTTCAAATAGGGCAATAAGGCAATATTAATTATTAACGAATATTGATATGATTGCCTCAAACTAGAGCAATAGAGAATTGAATACCATACTTTGCCAGAACCAAAGAGATACAGCAGAACTTATTGCTAAGCTGAGGAAATAGTATCATCTGAAGTCGCTGAGATTTAAGAAAGTTGAGGCAATTGAAGAAAGGAGGTTGTTAGTAAATTAGAGTGAGTAGAACAGTAAGAATCTTTCTGGATATATTAAATAAATAAAGTGTCATTTGGAGCAAATAGCTTTCTATTTTCTTAAATTATATATCTAAGTGTGTGTCTGTGGACTGACAATCTTCATATCATCTACCTGATTGCTCAGTGTGCTCAATTCTGCGCAAATTCTCTGAGCATATCTTAACAGATCCGCCAAAGTTATAACATGTAGCCAGGTTATAGGTGAACCTGTCATCTGCTGAAAGCATCATCATCATATGCTAAGTGCAGCTGCAGTGGCATGAATATTCTCAACAAAAAATTTGATGCCAATGTCATGGTTGGAAAATAAGATCATAATTGGGACCAACATTAAGGACAAAGCAGCATGTCAGGAGGCCAAGAAGATGAAGTTGGCAGGCCTCCCTGACCTCAAGAATACCATAGATCAACGCTGGGTTAAGATAAAGTATGCTCAGATTGGTCCTAAGGATGAAGGAGAAGTTTGGCCCTGTATAACAGTATGTGCATTAAAATGAACTAGCTTTGTGATGAACAAAAATGGTTTGCTTCAGTTTTTAAGTGAACAGGGTCTTAAAACCAATTCAGTTTTTGTAATTTTCAGCTCAGGTTGTCCACTTCTACAATAAATTACCTGAGTTTGATTGATTACCAAGTATAGTTTATTGCCCAATGAAAACATGTGCCTACTGGTGCACATCAGCTTAAACCCACTTCCTTCAAATATTGTTTTCCCAAATTCCCTTAAGTTCCTCATGTTGAGACCAATCTCTCCCATTGGTCAACTTCCCTATTAATAAACCTTTCTCTAGTACACCATTTTACTTATGCTATCTTGGTCTATCCTGTGCATGGACCTCTTCATGAAGGTCTCATGCATTGTCAACCATTTAATTATAGCTACAATAAATCTATTTGCTCATGCACTGTTGGGCCGCCCAGTTTCCTGCCAACCTGGGGCACTTATACCCTACCACTCCAAGCGCTGCATGTTTTCATTTTGGTTATTTCTTATAATGATATACATCTTTGACCTACGTTATTATAACTCAAGCACTCTCTGCTGGGCTCTAGTAAGTTTAATACTTACAACTAGTTTCCTGGTGTTGGCCCTGTGCACCATGCACTTCCATATTAGGAATAGGAAAGTTATAGACACTCTCCTTACAGCCAATCTGCCTGATCAGGTCAGATCTGAGTCAGCATTGGAAAACGTTTTGGAACGTTGATCCACAAGAACTGAACTGTAAAATATTCTTGACAGCAGTGCACTTAGTTTCCATTCCCCAATTGCAGTTTAGGAAGTGGTCCCCAAAAAGTGCCACTGTCACTCCATTTTCTTTCCTACTGCCATTTTAGTTTCAATAAAAATTCTTTAGATATATTTAACCTAAATGTGAAGTTTAAAGTTCGTTGAACAATTAGTAGTGATAATTTCCAACTCTAGAGTCCCTGGCTAGTCCTCACAGCTGCCATTTTCATTTCCATCTATCAATATAGATGACTGTACCTGAGGTATTCTGGTGGGGTTCAGGGTATTCACTCACCCAGAGTTCCAGGCCAGTCTTATTATTATCAGCATGCTTTATGACAATATCCATTTTTTAATCTTCTAGGCTAATTGAATGCTGGCCACCATGGATGGAGCACATCTCATTTGGAGAACTTTTGAAAAAGTTGCCTTGGCTTAATAAGGAGCAACAAAACATGTGTACCTAATCACCACTTCCAACCCAAATGTTTTTAATAATTTGCAACTTTGATCTTTTCCATATGCACACTCAAGAATACACCACAACCTGAAAAGCCATCATGGGTTGAGGTAATATAAGAACAGTGCTTCTGCCCACTAATACCCATTGCCTTATAAGGCCAGTGCCCTCACTATTAAGGGTAATGGCCTATTCTGTTCTCATTTTCCCCCAGAAATCTTAATAGGAAATATGCCTCTACAACTATTAAGTTTATCCATTTTATTAAAAGAATTTTGAGCATTATGGTGTGCATTGTGGCCAACATGTTCCCACTGAAACAATTGAGTTCCAGTCAATTAGAGGGCATGGGGCCACCTTAATCCTATTTGCTTGGTGCCTCAGATGGTTCCTTGGGAACTGTGCAGTGCTCATTAAAGCAAAATTGGGCTCCCCATGCCTTACACCATGTTGAAAAGTGATCACTGCAAAGGTTTATGAGGGTTTACTTCCTAACTAATACAATTTCCTGAATGATGACAGGAAGCAAAAATCTGAGCTGGTAAAGGTTCAGCTAAACCTTGACCTTTGCTCACTATAGTATTTAGGCACTTCCATCCAACAACAATTAAACTAATACTAGTAAAATCTAGTAGAACTAAGAACAAGATTCTTTTATTAGTGGAAATAAATATATGTGTGTTCTGGCAATTTATTACCTTCCTATCAAAATTATTGGTATCAGTCACTGGAGAATAGCTTTTATTCAGCAACCAGCAGCTTCAGTATACTATCAGTCAGAACTTCCCTTGACTCAATTTCCTAGGGTAGGTGATCATGCCCTCAAGCTGGTAAATTAAACTAAACTATTGGGGATTATCCTGGATAACTTAAATAAGTCTAATCATTAACCTAATCCTAAATGCTATTCCAGAACTCCCCTTGGGAGCCTAAAAACTATTAATCTAGCTCTGGAAGATCAAATGCTACATTGGTACTTCCTCCATGAAAGCCTATAAGTCGTTGACACTAATAAATCACATTGGGGATCATCCCCAACTAATTCACTAGTATTGGAACATATTTGAAAAGGCATTATCTTGTCAAGTTCCCAACACGCCCCCATTTGAACAAAAAAATCAGCTGTACTTATGGATTAACAGCTTTATTAAATTAGACCTGCCTAAGCCTAGAGTTCCAATACTCTTCAAAATATTTATAAAAACCAGGGTAGAGTATCAAATTAGATGAGCCTACCCCTTATAATCAAATGATACCCTAGATACCAGGTTAGCTCACAGAAGCTTGGCCATAGCAACATGCTACCTGCAAACCTTGGCAGAAGCAGTGAGAGCTGACTTTAGATGGTACATCTAAAAAGCTTTAAAACTTGAGGTATAGCTAATTAAGCTCAGAGTGACCCTATTCTTCTATAATCTAATAGGGTCCTAACATGACATTTTCTAGCCTAGGAATAAAGTTTAAAGTGGGTGAACTTACTGGGTTATCAAGTTGCTCCATAGCTAACAACCTACCAACTATCTGGAACAGATGTAGAGCAAGGTATCACTTTGGTAAGAATTAGCAGATATAAAAATCGCATGCACTTACAATCAAGTTCAGGTATCAATAGAGATGAGACCCAGGGCTATAGATAATCAACTGGGAACCTGAACCCTGTCAACTTATCACCTTTACCTAACAACTATAAAACTCTTTTTGATGTTACTGATATAGTCCCCACTCTATCAATCAAACCTGAGGCCGTTCTAATTTTAGCCACCTGTGCCCAACCTACCTCTTGCTTACACATTAAAGGATAAGTTTCTGGAGTCACCTCATAGCTGGATATTATCCTTAGGTAAATATTAGAATAACCTGAGTGGTGAGAAGGCTAGTTTAAGGTCACCATAAAATGGATGGGCCTAGAAAGGGAGGAAATCACTCTCTACATCTAAACCCATACGTAACCTCTGCATTCTGGGTGCGTGCTATTCCGCATACCTACCATTAACTGGGTGATTAATATTTGAGGCCTAAAGTCCCATTTTTAATCTGCATTTTAATATGGCTAAAAAGCTTGGATCCTACGCTTTAAACGATAACCCAGATCTCATATGGCTTAAGGATCAAGGTATGACTTGCCGCCCTGTAATTTGGACATTGTATCTTCAACTCCAAGTGTGGATGTGGTGGTGCACCATGTAGATCTTAATGGGGATGATGCCCTATAGGATGTGCAAGTCATAAACCGAGTTGGGGTTGGCAGCATTACCAAAAGCACCGGCAAAAATGATCTCCAGGTGCTTGAGATCCTAGACAACTATCCATATTTAATAGTTTCAAATACCCACAAGGTGCTCGTTTGATTGCAGATTCCAGTTATTTTGAAACATCGCGAGGGTAAGTTTGGTTAGGGATTTATTTCATGATTTAAGTGTGGGATAAAAGTTAAGCGTGGCCATGGGGGTGAATGTAGATGGCATCCACTCGCTCCATTATGGTGTATAGCATGGCCTGGATCTCATGGCTAAGGTGCCGATGCTTAAGGGCGGCGATCACCTCCCGGCTGATGGGGCCAAAGAGGCTTTTAAACTGAAGGTTAGCTCGATCGGGGTGCAGGTTACCTCAGCCCCCGTGGCCTTGCACAGAAAGGTCCCCACTCGCAACACCACCTGGTGCTGGAGATCATAGATGTTCTGTACTCCGGGGGTGAGAGGGTATTGGCTTAGACAGTTGAATTGGCGAAAGGTATCCTGGAACAGGCTAAAGGTGAGCTTCAAGTCGAGGCAGAGGGCTTACGGGATGAGCCGGGACTCCACGTTGGCGTGGTAGGGGTGGAACTCGGGGACGTCGGAGATGTACATCTTCACCAGAACCTTAATGAGGCAAGCTAGGCAGTTGAGCTCCAAGCTTAGAGAGGTGGAGGCAAACTTCACCAGCTTCGTGACGGCTAAAGGGTCAGCGAGGGTTGGGCCAAAGGTTACCTTGGCGCTCGATCAAGCCTTTGAGATCGAACTCGCCGTTACCACGCCGCGTTTCAAGATAAGCTTTCTCTACTATGTCCAAGATGATGAAGATATAGTTCGGATCCAACTTCAAAAACACCGCATCGTTTTGAAGAAACACGTCCTCGACGATAGAGATGGTGGTAAGGCATAGGTTGAGTTGCTCAGCTGGCGTCTTGGGGATGAGTGGCAGTGGGGTGGTGTCGGCCAGCAACTCGAGGCGCGCGAGGGTAGCGTTAGTGGAGTAGTTCGCGGTGTCGGAAATGGGCGCGGGACTGGTAGCTCTGAATAGCCGGACGACGATGGAGATGAGCCGCTCCCAGTCTTCGTCGCCAAGCCTCTCTACGTTACTCTCAACCAGTAGCTTCAAGCAGTCGGAACCGATTTTGCACAGCGTGGGATTATCCTGGCAGAGACACACCGCAAGCAGGTCCAGCAAGCCGTTGAGAAACGGGAACGATTTGTCAAAGTATTCCGTGAACAGTTTCACAAAGCGTCGCAGGGCGTTGACGAGGGTGGTGGAGACCCACACCAGAGCGTCATCCTTGGACGCAAACTGGATGCACACTTTGTGGTCCAGCTTGCCCACGCCGGAAAACAGTGGGAACAGGATGTCGTTGAGTACGTGGTGCCAAAGGGAATCGGGGAAGAAGCCACCAAACTCGTGGAGGTAGGTAAACATGTGGTCCATGGCGCGGGTGCGCACCTCGAGGTCCACCACCTGAGTTACCATCTCCATCAGCCCGTGAAAGATTGGCAGCCATAAGCGAGATTCTGGGACAATGTGGGGGCCATCCTGATATTCTCCTAGCTCTATCATGCGATCGCAGGTAGCCTTGAACAGATCGACAGCCTGCAGCCCGAGGCGTTGCATATCGACGTTCTTGGCAAACTGGGCGACGCACACAAGGTAGTGGGCAAACACCTCTGGTTGGGATATAGCGTCAAAGTGGGCGCCCGCCAGGCCTTGGACCTGCTCGAAGGCCTGGAGGATGAGGTCCTCGGCGCGGTCGTGGGCGGTGCGGCCTAGGACCTCGAGCAAGGTCTCCCAGCCAGATTTTATGTTGGGGGCGTAGGCCTTAATCATCTGGTGAGTGCATCGCAAAACCATGTCGCGGATCGCGTGCGAGGGGTTGTTGGCGATGATAACGACGAACGGGCGCAGAAAATCTTTCTGGAAGTGGTAATGCGCCAGCTCCCGCTTCTCCAAAACTTCATGGACAGCTGGCGCAGGGAGTCAAGGGCAAAGGAGCTGATGGCCTCGTTTTGGTGGCAGCCCACCTGGTTAAAGAGCGGCCCCAGCACCCCCCAGATGTCTCTCCACTCGAGACGGATCCGGTTCATGTTGTAATACGCGATCTCCACGACCTTCTGGATCGAGAACATCCGCGGCGAGGTCTGAGTTTTAGCTCGGTCGAAGGTCTTGGGCATCGACTCCAGCTCGCCCCACGAGATGCCGCATAGCGCCTGCACAAAATCGACGATGGCGGGGCCGTTGAGGTGGACGCTGGCCGCAAACACCTTGTCGACGGCGATCAGCATATTCTGAGAGTTCCCCTCCAGCATGGCGATGTGGCTGAAGGTTTGCAGGCTAGTATCGCGGTGAGCTACCAACGAGCGATCGCGGCCGTTGGTGGTGGCAGAAAAATTGGGGACGATCTGCAGGCGTGCCAGGTGGTTGACGACCTGCAGTACGTCGTTCCACGCATGCTTGAGATAGTTGCCTTCGGTGACGGCTATGTCGAGTATGGCCTTGATGGCTTCAATGTTACGCGAGCGCATCTCTGAGATGTCGCTCAAAAAGCTAAAGTTGCCCAGCGTCGTCACGAAAGCGTTTCGCGCCAGGTCCAGATCAAAGAAGCCGGCAATATGGATGGCGTGCCGAAAACCATCCAGGCACAGTCCCACAACGGATGGCGAGTCGCTCTCCTTGAGTGGGCCGCTGATGGCCGCCAAGTGCGCCATCCACGTCATCTCAAACATGGGGCGGACGTGCTCAAAGTGGGAGGCCGAATAGAAGATGGCCATGCCTCCCAACTCCCCGTGGTGGCTCTTGCGGCCGAGCATCCTTTTGAGATATCTCTCGGCGTTGGACTGCATAAGACCTGAGGCCCGGTCGGCCTCGTGGTGGTCTTTCTGGCGCGCGCCCAACAGATCAAACTGCGCCGCCAGCCCCGTAGCATTTGGCTTGGCAACTTCAACCTCCTTGAGCATGATTTCGGAGGCCGCAATCTGGTCGTAGATGTCCATGAGGTACTCGTCGGGCAGGTCAGCGTTGTCGTTGATGCCGCGGTTGTTCCTAAGAAATTCCTCTTTGGTCATGCGCCGCTTAACCTGGGGGTTGTGCAGGTCCGTGTTGAGCATGATGACCGAGTACGCCAGGACATAAGCGGTGTCTGACGGTTAGGCGCAAGCATAAGCTTACCGGCGTTGGAGAATACGTCGGGGTTCTGCTCGACGTACCTCTCGGCAAATTTGAGCATAAACCGGTCGATCTTCTGCGCTTCGCCGGGTAGCCGGAACGTCTTGAGGAACCTGCGTAGCGCCGAGACAAACTCGGTTTTGGAAAAGTCCAGGGCATCGACAAAGGCGTGCATGATGCTGACGTTTGCGGGGTCGCTACCGGTCAGTGCCGTTAAGCCGCAAACTTACGCTTCGCCGAGGTAGTCGCCAACCATGGCCTTGTCCAATTCCTCCGACGCCAACAGATACTGCGCAATGTCACTTGGCTTGGACGACGGGATAAATCCCCCGCCGAGGAGGCATTCGATACCCTGCCAGGATTAGGTAGGCCTATGCAGCATACACTACCTTTTTAGGCATTCGGTTAAACAACTCAACGGCTTTCTGAAGCAGCTGCTTTTCCTGTTTATTCTTTGCAAACTCACTTGGGTCATCTGCAACCACACCGCTGGTGGCATGGCGTTCGAACTCGGTGTCATCAGTAGAGGATGGCTTGGGGGGTACGGTTTCGTTCGCGGGGCCATCGTCCTCCATGATGCGCATGCCCTTGTTGCTCCACTGCACTAGAGACTTGAGGATGCCAACGAGGCACTCTAGCGAACGCTGCTGAAGATTGGCGTCTGAGAAAAGGCTGGTGTTGAAAAATGAGTGGGTGACGAAGTAGCCACTAAAACGATCCGAGGTGAGGGGTGGCAACGAGAGAAGATCGGTGCGGTCGATAATACGAGAAGGGAGGTAGGAGGCGTCGGGCTCCTCCCATAGAAAGTTGGTGGGATCCTCGGTCTCCGAGTTGCGGGAGGCCACCGTGAGTTTCGACAGCGCCCCGTCAAGCGTTCGAAGATATTGTTGTCAAGCGACCCACGGTCGCAATCGTAGTTGAGATACATCTCCACAAGCATCTGGGGGTTATTGCAAACCTTGGTGAGGAGCATAGTGGTCAAGATGTGCTTTTGATGCTGGTTTCCGCTAGGCTTCATTTCCAGAATCGGGATCACAATCTCCTTGAAGAACACCTCAATCTCCCGCTAACTGATGAGTGCGGGTGGGATGCTTTTACCTTGAAGTGGTGCCGTAGCGTGGTTAGCACCAGCTCAAAGATGGCAACCGCCATCTCGTACACCTTGGGCAAGTTGGTGACCATGTTCCGGCTTAAGCTTAGGCAGAAGTAGGGCTTGACGGCCGTCAGAAACGACACCTCCCGGATTCGCCGTGGGGAATCGCCTTCCCCAGCGGTCAAGAAAAATACGGTAGCGTCGGTGAATACGGCGGAAAACTCACTCAAGGTGATGAGAATAAGGTACAAGGCGAGCAGCTTTGAGCGTAGCGACATGCACCGAACATCCAACGTTCTAAAGATGTGACCCTTAAACTTATACTAAAGAGTTACCCTTCAAGTTGGTAAGGTTTAATGGAGAGCTTACAGAGGGCCCGAAACAACAAAAACGCATCCAGAGCGTTAAGGTCACTGCTGGTATCGCATATGTTCCCCTGAACTTGAGCGTTGGCGGCGGCTTCGGCAGCCTTTCTATTCAAATTTAGTTCCCGTAAAGTAAAACCATCACCCGCTAATAGCTTCTAAGCTCAGGTGCCCTTGAGAGCTCGGTTTCGTATCTATAACTTTTAAAAAAGGCTGTAAAGGCGCTTACCCTTTTCCTCCTCTAGTTCTTCGGGGGCACTACACCTTGAGAGCAGATCAGATGTCGAAGGCGCGGTTTTCGAACTACTCGTAGAAGAAGTCCTTTTCCTCCCGTTCGTATCGTTCGACGGCTTCAGCTGTATCCGGCCAAATACCGACCTTGCCATCTGAACCAAGGCTCCTTGAGCGATGATCTGGTTACTGTTATCTCGAGAAAGTAGAAATATGTTGTATAACGTGCGGATGGAATTTAAAAGGGCCTCCTGATGAATCGGCGCAACGTTGGATGAGACGGCCGCCATCAACCCCTAAATTGAGCAAATAAACCAGCGCTCCAAAATGCAAATCAGGAAACAACCAGCTATACCCTAATGACTTGCGTCTGAACTTTCGCACTGGTCGTCTCGCCGACGAAGCAGCTGCAGATGGCCAGGACCGCTTTTTCCATCGAGCTGCGTTCTCTCTTGACGGGGTCGGGATTCGCGGGCGACCCGGATCCAGGGGGAGCGGAACCGGAGAGATAGTCATAGGAAATCAGCTTGCTTAACCCATCGAGAGCGATGAGAGTTAAGCTTTGGGAAGACGTCCGGCACGCCGACAGAAAGGGTTGCTGCACCACCTCAATATTATGTGGTAGCTGGCTGCATTTAAAGAAAATAAAAAAAACCGCAAACTAAAACTGAAATATTTGAATAAATAACGCAAAATCAACCAAGACCGACTGAAGAGTATCAGCCCCAATAAAATAATATTCATAGCTTTAGGTAAAAACTGCTAACGTTCTCAACAAACCAATACGATCAACCACCCAAAATCTGACCTACGCTCTTTCTTTACTGAAACCTTCCGACTTGGCAAGATCTATATTTAAGGTCAGTTTCGCCTGCAGCAGATAAAAATATGCAACAAAGGTACCTAGGGCCCGCAACGTATCGGCTCTTAGATCGGGAAAACTTGCGGGTCGCCTTTGCTTCCAGGATCTGTTCATAACCACTGATCAGAAACACATGTGAAGATATGGGGGTGGCAGTCTTGTACTGGGACCGAGCTACGCTACCGTTAATATCTGGAGGAGGTTGCTCGTCGATTGCAGCAGGGCTGGCGGTTTGCGTGGGAATGGGTTCTTTCAAATTCTGCGGTCCGTCTTTAGCCTCGCTTTGCAAACTGTCATGGGTGAGGCCCCTTAATTCAGGCATAGTCGAAGCTGACAATTATTAAAGTCGCAAACGTCACGGCGGTCCAGTTGGGGTGCAGTTGATGGTTGATTTTGGGTCCAGTTGGGCTGCAGTTGATGGTTGATTTTGAGTAGTTGGTGTATGGTTTCTAAATCTGCTGCTGCGCTGCCACCACTTATTACAGATTCACCTAACCCTTACTCAATCTCCCTTTTTGCTGTGCACCCACCACCCCTTTCCTAAAACAAGTTCTCAATCCAAGTCACTTTTGGCTCCTGGTTGCATAGCTCAAAAGATAATCTGATCAAATTTGATTGGTTTATATTCAACAGATGCCATAATAAACTAATGCCTACTATTATCATACCAATTATAAATTTTGTATCCATTGGTAATCTATACTGGGTGTAGTTGCACAACCTGTAGCCACAGGCTAAGATGGGGTAAAAATGCTAACATGTTCAAAACTGGTTATGGCTAGGACAATCATAATTTCCTCTACCTCTCCTATCATTATTCAATTAATGATATATAGTTAAAAAATAAATATTGGAAATATCTATCCCCCAGTCATCTTACCTTATATAAACAGCTTTATAATTTTCAACCAGTTATATGGAGTAAAAAATAAAGTTTTAAGTTGAAGCAATTCACTTTTAAAGTATTACTGACTGCCTAAATATGGCTAGCCTTTAATTTAAACTCAGAGGCTGTAAAGTTTAATTGGCTTATCAGTCCAAACTATATTCATATAAAATATATCTCTATAGGTATATCCAAGTCATATCTACCTATGCACTGATTATCATGGTTTTAAATTAATAAACTTTTTAACTTAAAATTTAGATTCTTCTTATACTTTAAGTACTCAATAAACTATTTTAAGCTTAATTATTTTGATATATATATATCCTATGGCTGCAAGTATATTCAAAATCTAAAAAATTATGAGATCATAGCATAAAAAGGTTAAATCATTAGAAATTGCTATTGGTTTTATATAATTTGGCCAATAATATCAACCAAATCAATAAAATAAATATTTGTAGACTAGCCGTTTACCCATGCTTCGCTAAGGTATCTATAAAATTAGATTTTCAATCTATTAATTTATATTTTATATTATAGATAAACAAAACTACTCAGCCAAATCCAATTGTTCAATCAAATCAACCAAAATCCATCAACCACTCAGATAAACCTAACTGAAATTATCAAAACAACCAATAACTAATCACCCCTCAAAGCTAAACTATGTCCTATCGATTCAAACAAAAGTCTTCAACCACTCAGCCAAACAAAAAAAACCTATCAAATCAATCAAATAACACCAACTGCTACCTGAAACATCTCTTTATACTTAAAATCATTTAGCAAGTGACATCTTCCAAACTACTAAATCAACTTTGACTTAACTTGCCAAAAGTATTTTATTAATTAGGTGAACCAAATTAGGCAGATTTTTAAAATATATAAACCTAATATCCAGATACCCATACTTTGCTACAGTATTTAAAGTTTATCAGATGAAAAGCTCACATTGTCCCCCTTGGGTTGGGACCATCTAGTACTAAAAAAAAAAGCTCACATTGTAGCCTATAGGCTGTGCCAGCACTACTCTCGAGCCACTCTGACTAACAGCTCCACTGTTGCTCTCGTGGCTGATGAGTTGATTATCCTAACTACTTAATCTACTTAAACTCTAATACTGATTTTTGTTGAGTTTCAGGTGAGCAATTTGGTGAATTAGATAATTTTTGCCAATTCTCACCCACTCACCCAAATAAATTAAACTTATCAGACTTGATTAGCTTCAGATGAGCAAATTGGTGAATTATTAGATAATATTCGCTAATTCTCACCAGCTCACCCAAATAGATGAACCTATCATACTCGATAGTTTTAGATTTGATCTTATTTGCCAATTCTTACCCACTCACCCAAATAGATTGACCGTATCAGACTCGAAAGCTTCAGATGTCAGTCAGTGAGTGAATGTGTTTTATTAAGTAGATAGTGATTAGTAAATTTACTATAGATTGGCTAATTATATTGACTAGATTTATTATAAATTATTATAGATAGTGACCAATAACTTTACAAAAGATTGACCAATTAAATCAACCAAATAAATGAAATAATGTAATATAGTTAGATATCTGAAAGTTTTTTTAATAAGTAACCAATAAAATCACCTAGATATAAAAACTAAATTAATTAAGAACTACCAATCTTATAACTACAATATTGTACCAATCAAATCAACTGAACAATTATAATATATGGTAGGGGAGGATACCCAAGTGGTAGAGTAGGGACCTCTACCGCTGATTCCCCGAGTTCGATTCCGGTACTGGAACTTTGGGTAGGGGACAATTATGACTGTGTTGGCGTTGCGCACCAATGCCCCGAACCGAGATAGCGAATAGCAAAGGCGGTCCATGGAGTTCCTGGCCTATCATACGCCGCGCGTGGAGGTTTTTCCGGATTTTATCCTCCTTTCCCATTCATTTGATTTCCCTTAATCGGTGCAGTATCATCCCCAGGTCGGCCCACCTCGAATAAAATAAAAAATTATATATATGGTTTTATTTATAAGATGATTTCCTAAACCACCACAACTAACTGCTACCTAATTTAATCTAAATCAAATAAGTATAATCTAACTACCAGATATCTGTCTGCTGTCATACACAGTTTTAGTTAGGCTAATCCAATCTTTACTTGAGTAACCTAAATTTAAATTTAATTTGAGGTATGCTATTATAAAATCAGCAGTATTCAAGAGATACACCAAAGGATTTTTGCACAGGGTTCAACCCACTGAGCAATTAAGACCAATGATATGATGATTGTTGTCCTTGAAACAACAGAATGAACTTCAGATAAATATGGAGCACTTGCTCCCACAACCCTCTTTTATTTAATATAATCAATACAGCAGATCCTCGCTGTTCTGCTTACTCTAAACTAATAACAACCTTCTTCTCTAAATCATCTCATCTTGCCTATATTGTAGCACTTCAGATGATACTGCTTCCATGGCTTAATAATTTAATTTGCCATATCTTATTAGTTCTGGCAACTCTTCATTAATTAATTTCATGATTGCCTAATTTAAAGCAATTTCCTAACAACCCAATATCACCTCATCTCAAGGCACTCAAATAATCATACTGATATTATTTCAATGGATTCTTTCCAATCCGCCTTAACTGTCCCAAGATTATCATCCAGTCATATCAGAATAGTGACATTACCCCTCCTTGACTGGGCTATAAGGCTCCTATTGCTTGTATGGTCAGAGGAACTTTGAGTGCATTTGGTTAATGATATGACCACTTGCAGGGTCCTTGATGGTATATGCATTGACCCCAGTTTTCTCTATAACTTCAAACGGACCAGTCCAAATACTGGCCAGCTTGTGTTTCCAGCTGAACCTGTGTTGGTCATTGAAGAGAACCATATTTCCTTCTTTAAACTGTGCCAACCCTTTATGATGAACCTGATTGGTGGCTTGATTCCTGATCTTCTTGGCTAAGCTGAAAGAATATGCTTCAGTTTGCAATTTGATCAGAGTGTTCACAAGGTTAATCAAATAGCGGTGGGATTCCATTCCGCTGGTGTCTTCTACACATGAATAAAGTAATGCCAGAAGAGCCAGGTGTCAGCTGTATAGTAGTTGGAAAGGACTCTTCCCCATGGCAGAATGATAACTAATGTAATAGGCAAACACAGCAGTGAAAAGAAAAGAACTCCAATACCATCTAGTACTAAAAAAGAAGAGAACTCCAATCAGAAGGTCAATCCATTACTAATTTTTGTAGTATGTTCACCAAAGTTCCATTCACCTGTTCGACCATTCCATTAGATTTGGGGTGTTATGGAGTCATCAGAACTCTGAGGATACCCATAAGCTCATTCAGTTTAGGGAGGATGTGCAAGGTAAAGTTGGTTCTGTTATTAGTGAGAATGAACTGAGGGCAGCCATGGCACTGAATAATGCATTCCATTACAAACTTGGCCACTGTAACTGCCCCCAAATCCCATATTGCCCTCGCTTCAACCCACTGGGTCAAGTGGTCGATAGCCACCAGAATGTACTTACACCAGTTAGCTCCTGTTGGCAAGGGACCAACAACATCAAGGGAAACCGTATGCCAAGCAAAATGTGGTTTCACTACCCAATACAAAGTCTTTTGGCGGAATGGCTTCTCCACTTGGCACTGATGGCAACAGGAAATGGTTTTAAGCACATTGAAGTTCATGCTTTCCCAATAGTACCAAGGGTGCAACAATTCCATTGTCTTGCGCACCCCACCATGTCCAACTGCCTTGTGGGCGCTCATAATAATTCCCAGTCATGTGGAGGGTCGCAGAAAATTCACTGTAGAATCACTAATCCACTTGTACAGTTCCCCATTACATGGAAGCTATTTGTTCACATTTCATTTAACGCTTCAATCGCTTGGGGCAGTTCATCATTGTACTTTCCGCTGAGCATTTTGTCAAACATTATGTCACTTAAATTCGCTATAACTGCAATTGTTGGCAATCTTGATAAGCAATCGGCATTTTGGTGTTTTGCTCCTGGTCAATGAAGAATTTCAAAGTCATAAGCTTGCAGCTTAAGAGCCCATTGGGCTAATCTAGTACTAAAAAAAGAGCCCATTGGGCTAGCCGCCCCTCAGGCTCTTTCAAATTCTGCAACCAGCGCAACGATGCATGATCCATTACAACCTTAAACTTTACTCTGTGCAAGTAGACTTGAAACTGCTTATACACATAAATCACTGCTAAGCACTCTTGCTCAGTTACAGTGTGATTTCATTCATGTCAATTTAAGCTATGACTGCAGTATGCCATGGGGTGCTCCTCCCCTCATTGTCCTTATGAGACAGGACTGCCCCAACAGCTAAAATTGATGCATCCATCTTCACTATAAATTCCTTATTGAAATTAGGGTAGCGCAACATGGGTGCACTTATTAGCGCCATTCAAAGTGTATGAAAGGCACATTGGCGCCGTTCTGTCCATTTGAACATGGCATCCTTCTTTAGTAGCTAAAACAGTGGTCCTCCAATGCAGCTGAAATTGGGTATAAAGCGTTGGTAATAACTCATCATCCCCAAAAACACCTGAATGTCCCACTTACTAACTGGCTCAGTCATCTTCTAGATAGCCTCCACCTTGGCGGGTTGGGGTCTTAGCCCAGTTGCATCAACCACAAAACTGAGGTACTACAGTTGATCCTTGAAGAAGTGGCATTTCCAGGTCTTGATCTTAATATTGGCCTTCGACAGTCAGCAAAATACCTCTTCCAAATGGGTAAGGTGTTTAGTGAATGTGTGAGAGAAGACATTAATATCATCAAGGTACATGAGTACACATGACAGCTTCAGATTGCCCATAATGGTGTCCATTGCTCGTTGGAACGTAGCTGGGGCATTACATAGCCCTTTCAGCATATGAGTTGGTTGGAAAAGCCCTTTGGATGTGATTACAGCGCTTTTTTCTTGTTCCACTGTGGGCAACTCAATTTGCCAATAACTGGATATCAAATCCATTGCTGAGAAGTAGTGAGCTCCACCTAACCGATCTAGTGCATCATCACCCCGCGGCAGAGGGTATGAGTCTTTTTGGTGACACTATTGAGCTTCTGTAGTTGATTACTATGCGGTTAGTACCATCCTTCTTTTTAACAATTAGAACAGGTGAAGCCCATGGACTCTTGGACGGTTCAAGCATTCCCTGCTCTAGAAGCTTGTCAATCTCCTCAGTGATAACTTCTTCAGCTGCCCTTGATTGAAGGATTGGGTGAGACCTGAGGGGGGATGATCCCCAGTGTCCAGCCAATGAACAACCCCCCAAGCGCACCCTAAATCATGATTGTCAACAGCAAAAATCTCTTTGTATTTTTGAATTAAAGCTTCTGCATGATCCTTCTGATCTTCTGATAACCTCATTAAATTCTCCTGTGATATGACTGCCATTACACTGAGATGCGGTTCAATGGGCAGACCAAATTCATCCAGAGAACTGAACTTGTGAACCTGGTTGACCTCCCCAACCGGGTTCAAATGTAGATACACTATAATTTGATGCCGGTAGATTCAAATTGGTATTTTCTGAAGATTTGCTATCAATATATTGATCTCCCTATGGCCCAGAAGTATGATGCCTGGAGCTACATGGGGCTCAAGCCGCGATTGCTGATAAGGCCAAATGATCTCCCCATAGAGCCCAGCTGGCACTTCCACTTCTAACTCAGTGTCTACTATTACTTGATGTCCAGAGGGAATGGATATAGCTCCAGCTGCTCTAAGTTGTAGCCCCTGATATTCACATATCTGATGGGGAAGGGCCTGAGTTTTCCTTTTTAATTGATGATAGCGCACTGGAATCACCCCATTGCTGTAGGCAAGGTTGATTTGTCCCATATTCACTGAGCCCTTTGGCACTCCGCTGGAGGTAAAATGAATTGGGATCCGCTGTCCCAAAATGGCTAGGGTCTCTTCCATCATGTCAATGACAGCCCCATAGTGTCACATAAAAGCAGTCCCAATCAACAGATCATAGTTGCTATTTGGTAATAATACCGCCAGAGCCACAACAACAATGGATCCAAACTGCAAGGGAAGTGCACTATACGCTCCCTCAGAGACCGTGGTTTCCAATCCAGCGGTCCACCATCCAGTGGTCTATGTCAGATTTTAAAGACAACTTCACCGCCAAATTAGTGGAGACAACGTTAACAAGAGCGCCCATATCAATTATAGCTTGTACTCAGATTTTGGCTACCACAATGTCACAGTAAGTGCACTCTGAGTAAGATGAATGCTGGCTATTTACTACATGTACATTCAGTGGTTCCCGTTTTCCCTGGAAACTTATAACACCCACACTGACTGTAGGGTACTCTGTTATAATAGCGGCTACTGGAAGGGCGACCTCTACTCCTCTTATAGACAATGCATCTGCGAACAGTTCTATCTGGTCTGATGGACTTTGGTCAAACATTTGACAAGCGTAAGGCTTTTGCTGCTATGAAAACCTTGTGTCCGCTGCTTCTTTGACTTGTGCTTGAGTCAGCACATTTACTCTCTCAACTGGCTGTTGGTAGAGGAATGTATCTTCATACTGGGATGCTTCTGCTGTAATTAATACAGTAGACTCAGGTGGTATGTATGAATTTGAGATAGCGGAAGTAGAGAGTCCTATCTCTACTCCATTCTGACTTTTCCCTGATAACTTTGATTCTCTTGTATGTAAGGGATCTGTCGATTGGGGCACCATTGTCCCATGTGCCCAGTGCAACTGCAATTAAAACAACTTACTCCATAGGGCCTAAATCTTTGCTTAATATAAGTTGGCCCACTCAGAAGGTTATTATGAAGATGATCGGTGTAACCAGACCCACATTGGTAGAACGCCTGCTGTCAATCAGCGTATTTAGAGCCAAAGTGGTAGTTGATAAGTTGTCAATCGGCAGTTATGGGATGGATGTTGGACTGCAGTGAGTAACCTGGTGGAACCTGCACCAACTGGTTGATTCCCCCACATGATTAGGGTTGGCAACAGCGACAGTGTGAATCTGTTTGATGTTGGGTGGAGGGAAAGTTACAGCTAAGTGATGTACAAACTAAAAATGTTTAAGAAGAGGTACATCGTCCTCCAACAATGGGGCCATGACATTGTAAAGCTCGGGGTATGGCTTCAAAGCAGAGGACATTGCAATGCACACATCAACTTCATGTAAAATCCCTGCCTCAATCAACACATGGGCTTCCACCATAAATTTCTCAGCGAATGCAGTGAGGGGCTCATTTTGCTGAAGCCTGATGGTTAAGAACTTGGCTTTCCGCTGCAACATCTTTGCAGCACGCTGAACAACTGCAGATCTGTCTCCTTGACTTCTTGGTATGTAACAGAACTATCTGGAAGGTAACAAAAGACTTGATCAGTACTTCTGACATCCAAGGTTGAGATCAACAGTCTCGCCCTTTTCTGGTCTGAGGTTCCTTCAGTTGCAAACTCAAATCAGTAAAAGAACCCATGAATATTTCCTTTGCAATCAAGTGGCGGCAGCTTATCAAAGCAAACTTACTGGAGCAGCTCATCTTGTCTTTTGAGCACAGTGTTTAATGCAAGTTTCATTTTCTCATATGTGATGGGCCCAGCGTGTTGTGCAGATTCCTTATCAAAGCAACCTGAATGTGACATAGCAGGAAAACGAGTTTTTATTATTTTATAACTGATCAATGGGCCCCCTGTAGTGAGCACCACTGCTATTATTTGGCAGAATCATTGAGATAAACAGTAAGGGATTTTGCACAGGGTTTGGCCCACTGAGCAATAGGACCAACGATATGATGATTGTGGCCCTTGGTAACAACAGAATAAACTTAATTTAATAAATATGGGGCACTTGCTCCCACTACACTATTTCATTTGATATAATAAACACAGTGGATCCTTGCTGTTTCGCTCACTTTATCCTATTAACAATCTCCCTCTTTTAATTGCCCATCTCGCTTATATACAGCAGCTTCAGATGGTACCACTCTCATAGCTTGGACTATTCTATTCCACTAATTCTCCTTATTTCAGCTTGTTATTTTTTAGTTCTCAATCACCATAATTGTAGGCGATTTAATTTGTATTTGTCAAATGTTGACATCATCTTATCATCTTATTTATGTAACAGATGGTATTAATCCATTTATTACATTTTGATTTGGTTCAGATTTTCCGAATCCAAATTGATCCATTTAAAAAGATTTTTGGTGTTTGTCAGGTTTGGGCGCTGGGTTGTGCCTCACCTGAATTATTGATTAGGCTCTTGCAAGCCTAATCAATGGTTTAGGTGAGGCCTGGAAGGGCGACCTTTAAGGTTGAGCCCACACATTTCTGAAATTCATTCAGAATTCTCTCTTTCTCTCTGGTGGCCTCAAGGCCACCCTTACCTTATATTACCTGATGATCCGCGCACAACAAGTTTTTGTTGCATCAACAAAAACTTGGGTTTTTGGGGTTTGATCTCCCTCAAATATCCTGTCTTTTCCTTAGTGTGTTCACGGCATCAGATTATTGGGATCCTGTTTGTCAGCGACTTTTTATTTGATAATAAATAAAATAAGGTTAATTCTGGGGTTTGCAACCTCGCTTACCTATTTCATCTTTTTCTCGCTCCAAATTTCCCTAATTCTGAGGTTTACTACCTCGAGAGTCCAGCTCACGCTGGACACTTGGTGTGAATTGCATCAAACCTAAGATAAGATGGCGATTGGAAACTGGGACATTTCTGACTGTTACAATTTTAGAGGCAATCCAATCATAAACCTGTTATATCCCAATATTGCCTCATCTCAAGGCACTTGAATAATCGTACTGATATCATTTTGACAGATTCTTCCCAATCTAACCTAACTGTCCCAAGATTATTGTCCAGTCATATCAGAATTGCAACAATCAGTAAGGAGGAACTGAGTACAGCCATGCCATTGGATAATACATTCCATTATGATTTGGCCATTGTGATCACCACTAAGTCCCATATTGCCCTTGATTCAATCCACCAGGTTAAGTGGTCAATTGCTACCAAAATATACTTGGACTGGTTAGCTCCCGTTAGCAGAGGGCCAACAAAATCCAGGAAAACTGTATGCCAAGCAAAGTGCAGCTTCACCAACTGTTATGAATTTTTTTGGTGGAATGGCTTTTCCAATTGACACTGGTAGCAGGAGGAGATAGTATCAAGTACGTCAAAATTTATTTTTCCCAGTAATACTGAGGCTGCAAGAATTCCATTATCTTATGAACTCCACCATGTCCGATGGCCCTATGTGTGCTCATAATAAATTAGGCCATGCCAAGGGGCGCAGGAAGTTCACTGTTGGATCACCAATCTGCTTATACAACTCACCATTCCACTGAAAGGTATTGGCTCACATTTCATTCAACGCCTTTAAACTTGTGGTGGCTTATCATCATACTTACCACTAAGCATCCTATTGTACATGATGCCGCTCAGATCCGCCATTATTGCAATAGTTGGTAATCTTGACAAGCAGTCTGCATTTTGGTGTTTGGCTCCCAGTCAGTGAAGAATCTCAAAGTTGTAAGCCTTCATTTTATAGGCCCATCAATATAGACGCCCCTCTGGCTCCCTAAGGTTCTGTAACCAGTGTAACGAGGCATGATCCATTACAATTTTGAACCTTATAACATGCAAATATACTCTGAATTGCTTGTAAGCATAGATCACTGCTAAGCACTCCCACTCAGTCACAGTATAATTATGTTCATGGTTATCCAGGCTTTGACTACAGTACACTACCGGATACTCCTCCCCTTTGTCATCTTTTTGGGACAGAACTGCCCCACAGCAGAAAGGGACGCATCCATCTGTACAATAGATTCTTTTTTAAAATTTGGGTAGCGTAGTACTGGCGCATTGATCAATGCCGTTTGAAGCATATTGAAGGTGTGTTGATGGCATTCCATCCATTCAAATGTGACATCCTTTTTTAATAACTCAAATAGTGAACCTCCAATAAAACTAAAGTTTGGTATAAAGCGGTGATAGTAGCCAACCATCCCTAAAATACTTGTATATATCGCTTACTGCTTGGTGTAGTCATTTTCTGAATGGCCTCCACCTTAGCTGATTGGGGCCGTAGCCCTGTTGAATCAACTACAAACATGAGGTACCCTAGCTGATCCTTGAAAAAGTGGCATTTCTGGGGTTTTATTTTGATGTTGGCCCCAGCCAACCAGCGAAATACCTCTTCCATATGGGTAAGATGCTCAGAAAATGTGCGGGAAAAACGTTGATGCCATTGAGGTATACAAGAACGCAGGACAGCTTCAAATTGCCAAGGATAGTGTCCATTGCCTGTTGGAATGTAGCCAGGGCATTACACAGCCCTTGTGGCATACATGTTGGTTGAAAAAGCCCTTTTGATGTGATAATGGCGTATTTCTCTTGTTCCACTGCAGGTAACTCAATCTGCCAATAGCCAGATATCAAATACATTGCAGAAAAATAAAGAGCTCCTCCCAACTGGTCCAAAGCATCATCGATTTGTAGCAAGGAAATGAGACCTTTTTTGTAATGCTGTTGAGCTTGTAGTAGTCTATTACTACCCAGTTGGTATTGTCCTTCATTTTGACAATTAGGACGTGGGAAGCCCATGAGCTCTTCAAAGGTTCAAGCATTCCTTACTCCAGCAGTTTATCAATTTCTGCTGTGACAACTTCTTCTGCTGTTCTAGATTGGCGGATCTACTGAGATCTGATGGGGGGATGATCCCTAATGTCCACTCGATGGATCACTCCCTGCGCGCACCCTATATCATGATCATCAACAGCAAAGATCTCTTTGTATTTTTGAAATAAGGCTTCCACTTGATCTCTCTGGTATTCCATTAACCTTATTAAATTTTTCACGCGGTACAACTGCCATTACGCCAGGCTGTGTTTTGATGGGAAGACCAAATTCATCCAGTGAACTGAACTTATGAACTTGGAGGACCTCTTCAACTGGGAGGAAATGTAAATATGCCACTATTTTGGCGTTGGAGGATTTTCATTGGTCTATTCTGAAGATTTGCTACTAGAACCTTGATCTCCCCATGCCTCAGAAGTATAATGCCTGGGGCCACATGGGGCTCAAGCCACGATGGCTGATAGGGCCCAATGACCTCTACAAATAACCCAGCAGGCACTTCCACCTCTAACTCAGTGTTTATAATTACTTGGTGTTCAGAGGGAATAGATATAGGGCCCGCAGCTCTAAGCAGTAGCCCTTGATATTCATAGATTTGATGGGGAAGGGCCCAGGTCTTGTTTTTTAATCAATGGTAGCAAACTGGAACAATTCCATTACCATATGCAAGGTTAATGTGACCTATGTGCACCGGATCCTTTGGGATCTCACTGGAAGTGAACTAGATTGAAATCCGCTGTCCCAGAATTTCAAAAGTCTCAGCTGTCATATCAACAACAGCCCCAAAGTGATGCATAAAAATGGTTTCAATTAACAGGTCATAGTTATTGTTTGGTAGCACTATAGCTGGGGCTACAATGACAATTGATCCAAACTGCAAGGGTAACGCACTGTACGCTCCTTCAGAAACCGTGCTTTCCGCGCCAGCAGTTCCATACACCATATGATGCTCCACGTCAGGCTTTAATGACAACTTCGCCACCAACTTTGTGGACACTATGTTGATTGGGGCACCCATACAAATTATAGTGCGGACTTGGGTTTTTGCTATTACAATGTCACAATAAGTACACTTGGAGTAAGACACATTCTGATTGTTTAAAACGTGGACATTTAAAGAATCTAATTTTCCTAAGAAGCTCATAATACCCTCTCCAACTTTAGGGTACTTTTTAACAATAGCGTCCACAGAGAGGGCCGCATTCACCCCTTTAAAGAGAAGCGCATCAGCGAATGGATCTGGTTCATCAGTAAGTTGATCAAACATTTGACAGGTCTAAAACTTTGGTTGCTCTTGGGGCCTGCTTCCGCCGTGTTCATAAATTGCGCTCATGTCAGCAAATTCACCCCCCAACTAGCTGCTGATATAGAAAGGCGTTGTCATACTGGGGAACTTCCACTTATTGTAAGGGAATAGATTCAGGTGGGATGTTTTGATTCAGAATAGCGGAAGTAGAGAGTCCCATCTCTACTCTGCTCTAATTTTTCCCTGATTGTACTGCTCCTGCGGTAGGGAATAACCTGAAGATTAGGATAACTCTGGACAAGTGCCCAGGGCAACCACGTGAGAAAAAATTGACCCTGTAAGATCTGCGTCCATGATTGTTGTAAAATGGGCCACCCCAAAAGTTAGGCTGGGGTTTAGCGGTGTAAACAGTCCCTTCCCAATAATGAACTGCTGATGGCAATCTGGTTGTAAGTGAGGCGTGAAGTGATAATGAGGCTGGGGGTTACTAAATGGACGCCAAACAGGGAGGGTTAGCTCCCCCAAATAAGAAAGTCTGTCAGTGGAGGTGATAGGTTTCCACTCTATATTGGGCGAAGGGAAGTTAGCAGATAGACGGCGCAAACTTTTAACAAGTTTAAGCAAAGGTATGCCAACTTTCAAATATGATCCCATGGTATTGAAATGCTCATGGTATGGTTTCACAGCTGAGGTCAATGCTATGCATACATTGGATTAGGTTAAAGTCCCTGTCCCAATTAACACATGGGCTTCTGCCATAAAGCGATCAGCAAATGTGGTGAGGGTCACATTATGCTGAAACCCAATGGTTAAGAACTTGGCCTTCCGGTACGCCATTTTCAAAGTCCATCCATTAACCACAACACAGTTTCTTTCACTTTTTATAGTTGACAGAACTGGTAGGAAGATAGCAAGTAACTTGGTCGGTGCAATCCACATCCAAGGTGGATATTAATAATTTGGCTTTACGCCAATATGAAGCTCCTTCTATTGCAAACTCAAATTGCTAAAAAATCCATGGATGTTTCCATTGCAATCAAACGGAGGCAACTTATCAATACAAACCTCCTGCAGAAACTCCTTCTTCCACTGGAGCACAGCATCCAAGATAAGCTTGAGTTCCGCATATTCAACGGTTGCAGCGCCTCAGAAAGACTCCTTGCCAGAGCAAGTCTGATATGACATGGCCAGCAACTGAGAAATATTATTGTTATTGTGATTGATCAATGGGCCCCTGTAGTTAGCACCACTGTTATAAAATCAGCAGTATTCAAGAGATACGCCAAAGGATTTTGCACAGGGTTCAACCCACTGAGCAATTAAGACCAATGATATGATGATTGTCATGCTTAAAACAACAGAATAAACTTCAAATATATATGGAGCACTCGCTCCCACAACCCTCTTTTATTTAATATAATCTATACAGCGGATCCTCATTGTTCCGCTTACTCTAAACTAATAACAACCTTCTTCTCTAAATCATCTCATTTCGCCTATATTGTAGCAACTTCAGATGATACCGCTTCCAGGGCTTAGTAATTTAATTTACCATATCTCATTGGTTCTGGCAACTCTTCATTAATTAATTTCATGATTGCCTAATTTAAAGCAATTCCTAACAACCCAATATCGCCTCATCTCAAGGCACTCAAATAATTATCACTCATATCAAATTTAATGGATCCTATCATTCCTCCAGAACGACTTAGGGCTTATCATCCAGTCATATCAGAATTGTGACATATGCTAACCAGAGGATGCCATTACAAAAACAGAAATATCAAAAAAACAAACCAAACCTGAATAACCTGAATCAACTTCCCAAAATGAGCAGCAAGACACACAAACTGAGAACACAACTAACTAATGGTACAGCGGCAAGCCGTTTATCCCACCATGGTGGAAGGGGAAGAGGGGTCAGGGGGCTTATCCACAGGATCCTCATCATACAAAGCACAGGAAAAGGCAGAGAGCAAGGGCGTGGTGTTATCAGCAATATGCAGGGCGAGATTGCAGAGGATTGGTTGATTGTAGAAATTATCATCTTTGTAATTTGCGCTTAGGTAAGTGGACAAGTATTTTTCCACTTTAATGCAGATGGCAGGAAGTTGGATACTAAAGTGACACTATTGCAGGTGACCTTTGCTTTGGGTTTTGAAGTGGCAATTACTTTCTGAATGGCATCCACATCATGTTTATGAAACTGAAGAATGGCTTCTTTTGCTCTGTGGGCAGTTCAGGGCAAAAATGGGAGGGGGAGACCTTAGGCAAGCATCTTCACTGTGTGGGCAACAGCATTATGGAGGAAACATGGTTCAGGTTGGGCAGCGGCTACCACAGCAATATGGTGTTGGGTGCATAACAGATTGTCATGTGGTCGTGGGGCATAAAAGCACTGAGTGATCTCAATGGGGGCTCATGTAGGAATAAATTATTTCATGTCAACTTTAGAATTCTTTAATCTCATTACTTGATTTATCAATTTCATCTAATGAGGATCATGGGTTCACGTCATACAAGGCCACATTCTACTCAATAAGAATGACTGAGGCAGGCAATTGGGTTGAGGCTTGGGAGCAAATTGTTGTCCAAGCCACTTCATGGTTGGAAAGAGCATTGATGGCATCAGGCTTAGGAGGGCCTGATTGGCTACTATGGATGCAGAAGCGGGCAGGTTTTGGAGGAGGGGGTAGGATTGAAACCTATTCTCAGATGGCTGCAGGGAGATCATTGGATGAGCGGCTGGCAGCCAAGACTTCTAAGGTGGAAAAAGCAGTGAGGTAGGGGCAACTATGATTCATAAAAAAACTTAAAGCAGGATGGACAGATGGTATGCCTGCCCTTGACGTGGGCCCATAATGGGTGGTCAGTGGCATAAGCAATGAAGGAGCAAGGGTGAATCTGCTCAGCAATGTTAGTAAACTTAAGGCTGATTGTAACAGATGCCCAAGATCCAGTGAGGCGTGTAGCTCCATTGGGGACCATAAATTGAAGGATGGGGTCAGTGCCATAGATAGCCAAACCTTCCATCAGCTCCTGATGGAGTACCAAAGGGGGAAGGTGAGTGGGCAAGCCAGTAAACTGAACCAACAATGAGGAGTCAGTGGGGAGCTGGGTGCATTTAGTGGGAATTGGGGTGCCCTCAAAGAGAAGAATCACAGTTGCTGCAGTGGCAGCATCAGCTTTGCATGTAAAACCAAGGTAAAAGTACCACTTATGGGGAAAAAAGGATAAACCTGGCAGGGTTCATCACCACCTGCGTAAGTTTGATTATGGTTTTGTCTGTGTCAGACATTAGCCCTCCTGGATTCAAGATAAGAATGTTTTGGGTCAAAATCAGCCAAAAAGGGGAAATGTCAGACATTTACAAGTCTGCAATAATGATAACAAAAGTTTAAATAGTAACAACGATTAAATTGGCTAAAGAACCCTGGATAATTCTTGGTGGAACCCTGCAAATTGGGATAACACTTTACAAATACTAATCAGCACATAGTACCAAGTTTGGAAGTCAAATTTCCCTGACCACGCGGGAAAACAAGTGAGTCCATTGAAGGCTTCTCCCCATGTCCCAACTAATTCACAGCTAGCATCAAAGCGAGGACCACCCCCTTTATAGGCTTGTTGGGGTCTCCAAAGATTCAATAAATTTCTCTAATGAGATTGGCTGAAATTTATTAAAACATCACTCCACGGTTATGTAATGCTAAAAATTAACTCCCCATCTGTCATTCAGCCAAAGTGAAGTGAGTTTTTGATCTTTGATAAGCTGAATTTACGTAATTCCTTATTTGGACTGTACAAGCTGATCTGATTGACTATTGAGTTCCCTTTGACCCTTAATACAAGTTTAAATACTGAATTATTGGATATCGAAAGGTTCATTTTCTTTTATCCTAGCGTCAACTAATAAAACTATTAAAAACCCATAAGTTTCTGGTTTTTAAAGCTTAATTTTTTTATTTCTTTTAGTGGTTATAAACCCTATTGTTGATTTTACGTACATAAGCACCTGCAAGTTTATCCAAGCCAAAAATCCAACAAGTGGTGGTCACTACAGGGGACCCTGTATACCATCAAATCCTGGTTAACAATGACAACTTTTCTGTAACCAAGGCTAACTGCTTTAGAGAAATTAACTAGCCAGTGATTTGGCTCACCTCAAAAGGCTTGAGCAGCACTCTCCACAAGGACCTTATGGACCCTCCCATAATATTCTTAAACCTCCTATTAAAGACAAATTCACACCTGGTGAGGGCAATATCACCTCCTTCCATTATTTTTATAAATCTGCAATGAAAGGAACAACTGACCTTCAATAAACCAAGTTTATCCCTCCCTGCTTAAGTCAGATGGCTCAGGAGATCATGGTTCCTCAAGTGGCCACACTTTCCACCTGGGCGGAGATTAAACAAGTGCTGATTGATGAGTTTGGTTCAAAGCAGAGTTTACAAACAGTAAAAACAGGCCTTTATGTGCCTTAGCTTGCAAGAGGGAGAATCAATCCCCTTATTTGTTGAGCAATTCTATAGCAAAGCTCAACCTCTGTTGCTGGCCAAAACGCTTCCCTTAGATGATGCTATTGATGCTATCGTGGATAGCTTGGCGTCTTACCCCTCTTTAGCAATGCATATCTCCGCAGTTAAGCACACCTTTCAAATGTTATGGGATATCAAAGAGGCACTTCTAGCAGTGGCTGACTTAAATTAACCTGAACTTCTGCAAAGAGCTCCAAAGTGAGAATAAACCCTGACCCCTCCAGCCTCTTCTATGGCTGTATCCCTCTGGAACCCAGCTTCTGCAGAGTTGCAGTGAAAAAATACTCCTCCACCATGTGAGGATAGCCAGAAAATATTGGCAGTTAGGGGGCAGCGCTCCCTTCAGCTTCAGGTTCAACAGCTCAAATGGTGAAGTCAGTTATTGCTTTTCCTGGTCCCCCTCTTGCTGGGAGGTCTATTAAGGTGAATAAAGTACCACATTTGGCTAAGCCGCCACCTCAATCCCACTCAGCCTCAATTCTGGATGCACCTAGTTCAAAACTGTAGTGATGGGTCAGACCAAGTCAGACACTTCTAAGGCAAAAGTTAAAGCCATTACACTTCCACCGCCTCCCCCAAAAGTTGGTACAGCTATGATGCTCCCTTCAAAAGTCAAAAGGGTAGATGAGAGCGACAAAGCCCTCCCCTGTGAGGAGACTAAGCCAGTTTCTCAGCCCCTTCTTAGTAACTTGTTGAGGTGTATTGAAATCCCTCTGATGGTGAGTCTGAAGGGGGTGGTGAGGAAGCAGGCTATTACGTTTTGGGAGCCCCAATGGAAGTGCAGGTTCCAGATAGGTTGTGGCCTGAAAGAATTGATATATCTTTGATACCACGATGAATTTACCTTCAACAGTTGTTGAGGTTTTCAGAGGTGATTGATACCACTAGTGATGCTGACCAGCTTTTTGGGACAGTGATCCAATCCACCCAGAAGGTTCTTACCCTTCAATATAATAAAGACAAATACCCTGCGATGGTTCAACGCCTTGCCTCCACTCTCCGTTTGAAGGAGGTTCTCGCCCTCCCCCTACTTTTGGTAACACAATAACTAAGGTAGAGATTGTCATCAATAAGGTGCTCATTCTAGCCATCCTTGATACATGTGCTCCAGTGAACGTGGTCTTATCAAAGATCATTAATAAAATTCATTTGGCGTCTGATCTGGACCAAATGCAAGAGTTTGGAACTGCAGGGACTAACAATACGTGAGCTATTGAAGCCTACTATTCTATACCCATACGAATTGGAAAATTCCTACTAGCCGCCCCCGCTGTAGCATTAACCAATAATGCATACAACCTACTCATTGGCACTTAATCAATGATTGAATATGACGAGATCATTAATATGAAACAGGGATTTCAATCCCATTTAAATTATGAAGTTCCCCTAGTATTTACAACTGATGAGCCTAAGAAGAAGGAGTATACATGCGTAGTGAATACCCTTCCTCCGCCCTCACCCTTACTTATACCACATCAGACAGAAACACAAAAGCTGCCTGACTCCGTAGATGCTTCAGAGGGAATTCCATTGTATGCATCAGAAGAGGTAGTAGTTGAAGCGGGTGAACAAAAGGTGATAAACCAAAATTACAATGCAAATTCCCTGCAACTGCCTCCTGCACTTAACAAGCATTGATGGAATAAGCCCTTTGGAACCTTGGGTATTGCCAGGTATCTTAGAACCTTCTTATCAACGACCATTAATCTCCTGTTGGTAAATCTTACTAACAAGGACATGGTTGTAAAGAAACATCAGGAGATTGGAAAAGCCCTGTTGATTACAATTGAGGACATCACCAAGTCCATTATATTGGTTCTATGCTAGATATGGGACTACCCACTGACCAAATAATATGTGCTTTGCCCAACGGTCAGATTTCTGATGATCTAACTCCCGCTGAGCTTAAAAATTTCATTCCTTATTGGAGTCATATAGGGATATTTTCTCCAAATCTGATACTGACCATGGGCATATGAAGGTCTGGTGCCACACCAATGATGTTGGTGATGCCAAGCCTATTTTATCCAAGACTTATTGGAAAACAAAATTGAGGAGCTCCAGATGAGGATGGAGCTTAAACAGTTAAAGGACGCGGGTTATTGGTGCCTTCTCAAAGTCGTTGGTCATCTTCACTATTACTCATAAAAAAAGAATGGTGGCATTGGGTAGTTTTGGACTACCTCAAGCTGAATAACCTCACCAAGAAGGATAGCTATCCTATCCCTCGCATTTATGACGCCCTGGCTCAATTCTCTGGCTCTAACTTCTTTTCAGCCATGGACTTAGCTAGCGGATACTGGCAGATGGACCTTACTCCGCTAGACCAGGAAAAATGTGTGCTTATATGCAGCGAAGGTCTTTTCCAACCTACCTAACTATCACAAGGGTTATGCAATGAGCCCGCATCTTTCCAGCGAGCCATGGACCACATCTTGCAGGATTTGAAGCTTAGTTGCATAATTGTCTAACTTGACAATATTACCATCTTCTCCCAAACATTTAATGAGCACCTTTCTCATTTAAAGGAAGTTTTCCAACGCTTGTGGGCCTCCCACATTAATCTGAATCCCTCTAAATGTACATTCTTCCAAAAGAAGTTGGATTTCCTGGGCCACGCCAACTCCTCAGTTAGGATCCAGCCTCTCTAAGAGAAAGTCAAGGCGATATCCAAGTTGCCTGCTATAAAACCCTCCGCGATATCCAGGTGTTTTGGGCATGATGGGGTACTACCATCAATTCATCCCCAAATTCGCTCAGCTCAGTGAGCCCCTCATACGACTCTTAACTAAAAACACACCTTTCCATTGGGGAGTGGAACAACAGGCTGCTTTTGAAACGTGAAAAAAGCTGCTGCATCAACGGCCAATCCTGTGCCACCTGACTATAGTAAACACTTTATGCTGTTTACTGATGCTTCCATTTACGTAGTTGGAGCTATCTTAGCTCAACTGGATGAGCATGGGTTTGATCACCACGTTTTATAATTCAGCAAGATGCTCTAAGGCAGAAAGCAACTATAGCATCATTGAGAATGAATGCCTGGCCATCTTGCTTGATGTTAAATATTATCGCCCTTTCTTATATATGGAACCTCTTTTTTTAAGTGGTTACTGGCCATGCCTCTTTATAGTGGTTACAAAATATGAAGGATCCCACTAGGCGGTTGGAACGCTGGGCTTTGAAGCTCCAGCACTATGATATGACCATTGTACACCAAGCTGGGACGAGCCACATGAATGGTGATTAGTTGACTTGGCTGCCCATCCTTCACTTAGATAATATTGAAGCAGAGCGGCTACATGATCACCTAATGACCCCTGATGCTTGAGAGGATGAGGATGAACCAGTCCAGAAGATGCTAGATCGACATTCCCATAACACAAAGGTGGATAATGGGAATCTATACAAGAAAGTAGGGGTAAACTAGTTACCTACCTCTGACCCTCAGAGAGAGTACCTGTCATTATGGAGTCTCATGCCCTCCTAGGGCATAGCAGAGTGCGGAAAGCCTATGGGCGGGTAAAAGAACGCTACTATTGGGAGGGAATCATGGAGACCATCATCAAAGTCTTGGATGTCTTTATGACATGCAAAAGCAATACAGCTTCAAAACCAAGTATCAATATCAACCTACCACTCCTCAACAGCCCTTCAACACAATAAGCCTAGATGTAGTTGGCCCTCTACCCAGACTACAGGTAGAAATCAATATATATTGGTAGAGATTGATCACTTTACCAAATGGGTTAAGGCAGTGGCTATCCCAGCTCAGATGGCAAAAGCCACGGCCACTTTCCTCAACCAGTATATCTTTTCTTGACATGATTGCCCCCAAGCTTCGCTGTGATAATAATAAAACCTTTACCATTTGAGTGGTGAAGATTCTCGCGACTTTCATGGGTACACAACAGCTCTTTTCTGCCCCTTACAACCCTTCAACCAATGGTACCATGGAAAGAGCCAATGGGACCCTGATCTCTATATTATGAAAAATGGCCACTTTGGACCTTCTTCACTGGGATCAGTACTTACCAAGTGTCCTCATGGCCTACTATATCAGTTACCACCAGATCCTTAAGAAGTCTTCTTTCCATGTATTGTATGGATGGGATCCTGGGGTGCCAGCATTATTAACCAAAAACATTTTCACTGATAGGGCTGACCCAGAGAAAGCCATGAAAAAGTTGGCTCAGCATATCATTCAGCTACTATCAGAGGCTATGACTAATTTGGCCAAAACTGTCACAAAAGAGGATCAAGCCACTAATGAGCTCTGAGCCCAGCTTCCTTTCTTCCAAGTATCGGACTTGGTGCTTTACTACCACAACCATATCGCCCCTAGAAGGGAAAACTCAAGACTATTTGGGAAGTCCCTTTTTTAGTCACTTACAAGCGAGAAGAGGAGTACTCCATCATAGTCCCTTGCTACTGGAGTTACCATTAATTGGGTAAATGGCCACTTCCTATGGCCCTATTTTCCACAAATATTCTTGAGAAGGGTAATGTTTGACATTTGACTTCCCAGATTTAAGATAAAGATGGTTTGGGTCAAAATTGGCTGAAAAGGGGAAATGTTGGACATTTACAAGTTCATGATAATGATAGGAACAATTTAAATAACAATAGTGATGAAATCAGCTAAAAGACCCTGGCTAATTATTGGTGGAACCCCGCAAATTGGGGTAACACTTTTACAAATATTAATTGGGCGTATAGCACCAAGTTGGGAAGTTAAATTCCCTGACCATGTGGGAAAACCTGGGGAGTCCATCAAAAACTTCTCCCCATGTCCCAACTAGTTCACAGCTAGCACCAAAAAATGGACGCTCCCTTTTATAGGCTTGTTGGGGGTCCCCCAAGGTGCAATAAATTTCTCTAAAGGGGATTGGCTGTGAATTATTCAATTGTTACCCCACAAGTATGTAATGGCAAATATTAACTCCTATTTGTCATTCAGCCAATGTAAGCGAGTTTTTGAGCTTTAATAGGCAGGATTTGCATAATTCCTTATTTGGACTGTACAAGCTGATCTGATTGACTGTTGAATTCCCTTTGACCCTTAATACAAGTTTAAATACTGAATTATTGGATATTGAAAGGGTTCGTTTTCTCTTATCCCAGCGTCACCTAATAAAACTATAAAAAGCTCATAAGTTTCTGGTTTTTAAAGCTTAATTTTCTTTATTACTTTTAGTGGTTATAACCCCCTATTGTTGGATTTTACTTACATAAGCACCAGCAAGTTTTTCCAAGCCAAAAATACAACAGTCTGCATATGGAACAATTCCCATTTTTGAATGGAAGGCCAAAGTGCATGTGAGATTGGAATAGCATGAGAGGGCAGTGGGGCACCGCCTGGGAGCGTGCAAGGTGGATGGCGAAATCATTGGGCGGAAAAAACCAACCCAAGGATTTTTTAGGATTTGATGAAACATTATGAGCGCATTTTCTTACTGGGCAGAAAACAATGGGTGGGGTTTTGCCGCTGCCTCACATGAGAGCAGCAGGTTGTGAGGCCATGGACATAAATGGGACAATGTTGCAGCTAATTGGTTTGCTAATCTGTTTGTATCCTTAACTCTTTAAAGTGGTTTTGAGCGGAAAGAGAATTTACTTAAGAAACCTAACCATCTCAATTATTAAACTAATAAAAGTTAAATGAAAAACACAATAATTTTATTATATCTTAAGAGAAAATAAAATAATTAGGTTTCTAACAACCTTCAGTCATAAAGCATATATCATGTACTTAAGCTTTATACCATTAGGAAAAAGTTTGAATAGTTTTTAAATTAAAAACTTCAGCTAAAATTCCTTACTTTTATAGATATTTGTTATATAATGCAATATAAAAAAATCTTTATTAAAAATATAGGTCGCTCTATTACCTGGAGATTTAAACAACCAATTAATAACCTGGAGTTATAACTTGTTAATTTACTATTTATTTTGTTAAAATTACAGCAGATTTTGGGTTTATTTACTTGTAGCTTTGTTATACAGCCATACTTCATGTCAGACAATTTTCATCACAGCTTCAGGAGAGGAATGTTTTGGTGATAATAGTTCAAATTTAATAATACTAAGCTGCCTTTCTCTTGGTAGAATGCTTTAACTCAGAGTATTCATTTTACTCCTTGCCTTCTAGTTGGTTAGGACAGATCAAGCTGCCTTTGTTGCTATCAACCCTTGCAGAATACCTCACCTGAGTTGGAGAGTCACCCAAGCCCTAGCACCAATTCAGTGTTTTTATCTAGAGAAAAACCACCACCTTTTATAGGATTAAGAGGGGTCAAAAAGAGTGAAAAGATTTTACCCACCAATCACAAGTCAAATCAGTTGGAGATCAGCCGTGATAAGCTTAATTTTAATAATAATGATTGGGTACAATATTTGAGATCACCTAATGCTAAAAATGATTGGGTACAAGTAAAAATATTACCCCAAGGTTTTATTCTACCTGCGGTGGACCAATTATATTGTGGTAAGGCCAAACAAGGTGAAAATTTCCTGCACGCTGATATGTCAATTTACCCTTCCATCTAAGGCTTGATATCCCACCTATAACTTATTATCTATCACACTATTAGCCTTCAATGACTCTAAATACAAGGGTATCCAATTAATAAAGTATTTTTATCACCCCAAGATCTTACTCTGGAAATATGATATAAATTATTTGATAGTTTTATATATTCTAAGTGTGCCATTTAATTTGGCAAATAATAGAAAACAATATGATGTTGAAATACTGTTTTAAATAAGCAACTGCAAGCATCTAACAAGCAGGATTGGACAATTAGAAGTCCAATACTGTGAAAAGACTGTTACAGAGGTAAATACAGATAACAACGGCCTAAAAACTCTGACTGATTCTCAGTAAAAACCCTCAAATCAGGGTACCCTTTTGCTCACTCTTCTCAGCCAAAATGCTCGATTGTTGATAGTTGGGTTGCACTGACCCTGCAGTGGAATCAGACAAGTCATTCTGAGGTCTCACCATCTTATTGGCTAAAATACATTAAATCTTTGCCCATTGAGTTCATCTTACATGTTATTGATGTACCATCTGCAATTGCATTGAAGTGAGGCGAAGCTTGAGAGATTTTCTAGATCAAAAGTAAAATTTCTGTATTAATCTACTCCACGCTTATAATGAATTTCTTGCCCCCTCACTTTGAGCTCCAAACTGCTTTAAATACTAAGCAGCAAGAGATTAACGGTGATTTATTCTTGATCTCCCCCTGTCAAGGATTAATGACATAAATGAAGTAACCAACTATAAGGACAAAGCTGCACGTCAGAAGGCCAAAAAGGGTAAGTTGGCAGGCCTCCCTGACCTTAAACATACCCTAAACCAACGCTATGTATAGGCAAAAAATGCACAAACTGTTCCTGGAAATGTGTATGATGCTCAGCCTGAAGTTATAGTCAGGGCGTTAAAATGCACCAGCTACATTCTTAATCCTACGGTTTGTTACAGCTGCTTGAGGAATAGGGTTTCATAACTCGTTTTATTTTCAATATTACCAAATTGGGTTGAGTACAATTACACTCTATAACTTGAGTTTGGTCAATCTCAAGTTACAGGAACCAGGCTGATAAAGCATGCGCCTATTTGTGCTTAAGCTTAGTATCACTTCCACCAATTGATGTCTCGCCCCCCATGGTTTAATTATGTTTTCATGAGACCAACTTTCCTTTTTGCCAACTTCCTAATAAAAATCTTCCGTTAACTCTACGTTTTTTAATATGGTATCTTGGGAAAACCAATGCACCGACCTCCTAGAGGAGGTCTCTAACAAAGAAGATCTCTTTATTTTAATAAAATTATTTACCAGATCTTGTGCATCGCTGGGATGCCTTGATTTCCTCCCGATTGAGGCACACAAGCACCCCAGCACAGATCCCCACCTGATTATGGACTCACCTTTGGGGTCTAGCCAAATTTTGTTGGCATTTGCTATCTATTACTATATACAGCATTGTACAGCATTGCCCTGGGTCACTTATGCTCTGGCACTTTCCGCAGTGCCCTGTTCCCAATCTTTCTAATGACAAGTTCCCTGGCAGTTTGACTGTGCATCTTGCACTACCTTTCTTGGAACGGGAAAGTTACAGACATTTCTTTGCATTAGTTGACATACCTCTTTACTTTACATGTATTAAAATTATCCATGTAGGGCCTTTGCTGAGTGCAAATTGGGTGCTTCTACCATTTGTCAGGGCCTCATTTGGCTTACCGCTATTTTCTTGTTTATCCAAGGATTGGTGCGTATCAGCGTTATTCTTGCTACCTCCAAATGGGAAGTGCCCTCCCTTCTTTCTCATAACTAGTGGATTTGGACGCTTCTCAATCTGAGTGTTATGATTCCCTGATTTTCCCCCAAAATTAACAAAAATGATTTAATTAAATTGATTTTTTCTTGGCACTGCATTCAGACAGTGCAGGCAGGATCATAAACAAAGGGCCTAGTGGTGATGGCCTTGGATAACGATGCAAAACCTGCCACCAAATTATGTATGGGGTCTTTCACAGCCCAAAACGCGTTTTATAACGCTAGTCCCTTTAAAAACAAGCCTAATATCATCTCTTATGGCTTTAGTTTGGAACCCATTTCAGTATACCAGATCATCCCAGAGAACCCGCGCTTGACCTCTACCATGATCCACAGAACACAGGAGGTGGAAAAAAAGCTACATTTACAATATAAAAATATTTATGCAAAAGCTGAAGATATGGTGAGATATGTGGCCTCAGTAGTAAGAGTGGCCAATTAGCCTCTCCATTCTATGATGCAAAAACATACCCTGGAGGGACTTTTCTTTCTCGTTGCAATCACTATTGCAACCTATTCAATTCAAGACTGAATCTAGTTTGATAATCTCACAGAGGAGATTATTCTGCGCCCATTTCAGGAGCAGTTGGGCAAGCAAGGTAAGAGGAGCAGGTGGAAGGCCCGCGGCCTCCAACGTTCAAAAACGACCCAGAGAATCTGGCAGAATAGACAAAAATCTTAAAAAACTGGCGGTCACATTTTTCCACAGATAAACTCGCATGGCAAGCATGATGCAACCAGTACATCAACATGCCACACTCCCAACCACTTTCGTCGGTGGAATTTGGAGTCTGCATGTATCTGGACATCCAAAAAACGGCCTTATGGGAAAAATTTTGTGAAGATGTACACACAATTTTCCCGGCTGTGGCGTACGTTGCACCTCACTACATGTCACATGGTTGGCTGGACCTAGTTTTTGAGAGCAAAAAAGCAGCAGATGAGGCTGCAGCAGTGCACATAGTGGTCGACCTCCCCAAAGGGCAATGGGTCGTCGAAACTAAATGCACCAGATGGACAAAATCAAACCAAATTTTACTCACATTTGACTTTTTGCCTACTACAGTAAAACGTGACATTTTGGAACAACACCTGAAAGATGGTCTCGCCGTATACAGCGAAATACAATCTTTTGAAATGCAATGCTTCACACTGATGCCACACCTGTGCACTGGCAAAGCCATTGCAGTTCTGACCCCAACTGAGGAGATCGCGAAGGACCTAACCCAGATCCTGCACTCCACTTTTATTGATATCGCAGGGCATACCACCCACCCATTGCAGGTAACCGTGGACAGCGCGCCCCCCATTTGCACCCACTGTGACATGTTTGGCCACAAGGCGCATGCATGCCCCATCAAGGAGGGCGTCACATTCCAAGAGCACCCCTCGGCGGCCATGGCCAATGGAGAGGCGCACTACAAACCAACCGCAAGCACCAAGGAGGCTTTCCAGTGGGGAGCACAAGGATGCTCCATATTGGTAAAGCCTATCTCCTCACAAGAACGGAAGAAGGCTAAGCAGGCCCATAGGGCCGCAGCCAAGGAAATGGCCAAGGCCACCACCGCTATCCCATACTCACAATGCCAGGAGGACATGGAAACCTTCGCGGTGTAAGCAACTTGGAAATTCATCAACCAATCAGATTGGGAAGCCCATGCCGAGTGGGCCACTCAATCTGAGGATCCGATGGGAGACTCAATCTCACCCAATCATTGCACCCAAACTCTGATCAAAACTGATTTGGGACCTATCCCAACTGAAATTTTTTTTTGACCCACTCAACGGTGCACCAAACTCATCCGCACCAAAAATTCGTCCAACGTCAGGAAAACAAAAAGTGAAGGCCAAAGCCAAAGTGACTCTTTCCACAAAAATCAACAAAAACTCCGATAGTGTTGCTGCTAACATCTGTGCTGCTTTGAAAGCCCGTGGGGACCTAGAAGAGGCTGGTGGGCCCAAGGCCCACCCCCTTGCACCTAAGGTGCAATGGGGGAAACCTTCACTTTAGGGACGTTGAATATCGCCGAACTCAAGGCCTCCCTATCCTGGGCTAGGAAACTGAGTTTTTTACAACACAATTTACCCATGGATATCCTGGCCATCCAGGAGTCCCACTGTCCACGAGGTTCTGAGGAAACTTGGAAAACAATGCTCCTCCCATCCCTATCCTTTTGGTCAGAGCACTGTGGGGTGCTAATTCAGAAAAATATTTTTTTTTCAAATTTATATCCTCAGAAACATTCCTAAATGGCCAAGTGCTCGTCATCACCTTCTCGTGGGCCAATGTAGCGCACACAATCGTCAACATTTATGCCCCAAACGGTGCACACAAGCATCTGGAATTTTTCTCATTGGTCAAATCCCTCCCGCTACCCCCTGATTCTTTCCAAGTTGGCGAAATGAACTGTTGGCTAACCTCACCAACGGACTGGTGGCCTCCCTCACCCCACGCCCCACAGGGTCATGTTGAACTATGCATTCTAAAAACCATCCTTGAGTTAATGGATGCGCTGCCACAACATGCCCCGCTGCTTGAAAACATGATGCATCCCCACATCCACAATGGCCAATTAAGGTCCATGACCCGCATTGACCTTATTCTAACGCTGGCAAAATTCCAACCCCACATCTACCACTTCAAAACAACGAAAATGGAATTCTCTGACCACCGACTGGTCTTGATAACATACCACCTACCTGTCACAGTTGCTAAGGCCCCACATTGGTGCAAAATCTGCCCCCGAGCTCGCGTCACCAGGATTTTCCATGTGGGTGGAAGAGGCAACTTTGGCAAAAAAGTTTGTTGCACCATTTTGTGTGGACCCCATTTCCACATGGGCAACTTTCAAAGAGGACACCATCCGCCACTCTCGCCATCTCTCCTCCAGACGCTCATGAGCCACATCAGCAGTTATCTCGCCATCTCTCCTCCAGGCGCTCATGAGCCACATTAGCGGTTATCTCGCGCACTCTGGCAGAATTAGCACACTTGGAGTCCAACATTCCAGCTACAGGATACAGCCCTGCATGGGGCCAGAAGTGGGCGGAGGCAGCCACCCACCTCAACGCACTCAAAAGGCAACACAAACATCAGGTTTGTGTCCAATACAGGGCCACATGCATCACTAAAGGTGACAAGTGCACCGCATATTTCTTTAAAAAATTTTGCACCATGCCAGAGCGTGGCCTGCACACAGGTGCGAAGATTGGATAATTCTATTGCGGATACACCAGCTGAAGTGGCAATCAAAACGCAAAAATATTACTCCAAGTTATACCGAGCCAAACCAATTCAGCCAGCTGAAATGGCGGAATTTCTCAACCGAGCTCATATCTGTACCATTTTCTGATACCCAGAAATAATGAATATAATTACTCCAAACGAATTATGGACAGCCATTCGTGGTGCGCCAAACTGAAAATGCCCAGGCCCAGATGGCATTCCATATGAGTCCTACAAAAAATATTTCAAATATATATCCCTACTTCTGGTTGCCTCACTTAACCAAAGCCTGTTGGAAACGCGCCTCCTACCAGGAGGACATGAGGCCTTTACTGTCACACTCTTCAAGAAAGGGGATAAGCTAGACTTAGCCAACTGGCGCCCCATTTCTCTAACAAACACAGACACCAAAAAATTTGATAAAAATTATGGCTAACCGATTAGGGACTGTAGCATCTGCCACCATCTCCCCAGAACAATTCAGTTTCATCCCCAGAAGGTCGATTTAGGATAACGTGCACTCTGTGGCTAATTTATGTCAGTCCACAGCCTCTGGGGCACTTGTATTCTTGGACCAACAAAAGGCCTATGATAGAGTAAACTTGGAATACCTTAGGGCCTGCCTCCATCAATTCCGCCTACCCCCTCGCTTCATCAACTGGGTGATGCTGCTCACGGAATCTGCAACAATGGCAGTGCGTGGCCCTGGCTTCCTAACGGAAGTAGTCCGCCCTCAAAGGGGCTTGCGACAAGGGGACCCCTAAGCCCACTCTTATACAACTTCAGCCTTGACCCACTATTGCGAAATGTGAATGCCCAACTCACTGGGGTCCATGTGCCAGGCCAAGCCCTAGTCAAGATATTGGCGTTCGCAGATGATTGTGTGGTTGAGGTGTCTAATAATCAAGATGCATGCGCGCTTGAAGCTCTCATCCAGGAATATTCCCGGGTAAGCAACGCGGCACTGAACGCCTCCAAAACCGAAATCATTCTCTTTGGTCAGTTTCAGAACTGCTGGACCCCAGCAATTAGTTCCCAACCTGGCCCATCTGCTCGCCCACGTCCACGCCCTACTAACTCAACACACACCGCTCCACTGGTGCTCCCCTTCATGCCACGTCCTACCATAGAACCGGTACGCCATCTGGGCGTGTGGATGGAGGCAGGCGGATACATGTCAGTGGTAATGGAGTGCCATATTCTGGACAACGTGACGAAGCAAATCGCCTGTCTAAAGCCCACCCTACTTCCCTTACTGGCAGGGTTGTTTTAGCCAACTCTATGCTCCTATCCAAAGTTTGGTTCAGAGCCCACGCCATCCCCTTCTCCTCAAGCTTCTTCAAATCCTTGTATGCCTTGCTGCAAGGTTGGCTTTGGTCAGGCCGCCCTCCACCAGTGTGGCTAGAGGTCATGTTTGGCCCTCATCATCATGGTGGCATGGGCCTGCTTGACTTCAAAGCCCATGCTGCCAAAATCCTGGGCACCTGGATCGCGGCTGTCACCGCTCCTACACTCCCATCCCAACACTGGTCCCGCGCAGCCCACTCCAACTTCTCCCGCGCCTTGGGCCTCACCAATCCATCAAACCCCCACTCCCTGATGAAATACCTCGCATCACACACATCAGCCACAGGTCCTCACGGGACAAAAACCCGCTACAAACGAATCCTACTCTCCATGTGGAGCGCAGAGTGGAGAATTTATATTAGCGGACATACAACCCAAAGAGGCCGCCCCTCTCCTCAGTTCACACAAGAGGTACAGGGGCTACCCATCCATGATGGCGTGATCCCCATTCGGCCCCATGTCCTATCCAGGGTGGACTACCTGGACATGATGGACATCCCTTATTCATTGAGACCCAAAAAACAATCTGGAAATACGTACATCACTCTCTGTTGCAGCCTCAAGTCCGCTCCCATGTGTGGCGCTGCCTGAGGCGGGTGTATCATACAGCTGAGCGCTCTAACGCTTTAACTCATCCTGTGTCATGTGCGGCCAGTATGGAACGCTGTTCCACCGCCTGGAGAAGTGCCCCACCTCTAAAGCGATATGGCGCGAAGTTCAACGTCTTCTGGGCCAGGATCAAACGAATCCCTTCAGTCTGTCAAAAGATATTTTGATTTATCAATGGCCTCCTCCCTTCCACCCTCCCTCCATGCTCTGGTGGTTGCAATCGCAATGTGGACCATCCACACGATTGTCTTAGATGCCATCGCAGGCTCCACCCCCACCCTCCCAGAAACTGTCCACAGATTCCGGTCTCATTTGGTGGACCACTTTCAAGCGTGGATGTTTGGATACCTCATACTGCATTGCCGACAGCTGGTCTCCTCCTGGTTCCCAGTCTGGTTCATCAAATCAGACCCCTTCCTCCACACATGCTCAATAGTGGCTACGGCCCCTTCACACGTTCCCTCCCCCTCCCCATAAGTGGCGTTCCCGCTGGCAACAAGAGATAGCATTGATTCTCTGGGGTGCCTCCCCCAGTACTAAGTTTATCTGTCCTGAGCCATATTCGGAAGTGTCTGTCCCAAGGTCAGCCTTCCCCACAATAAATTTAAATTTAAAAACTTACCCTGGAGGCATGCTTATGCCTGATGAAGAGTTTTATTCTGAGATGTTGGCTTTTTCTGCTCTGAAATAAGACCATTAAGGATATTTTTTGTTGACTGCTACCCTTTCATCCCCTTAAAGAGAAAATCAGCACAACTATTTTGGTGGATATAGGAGCCTCTGAGAACTTTATTAACCAGAACCTAGATGACAACCTTGAGGTTAGTTACTTGCCATATGGTATGGTTAGGGGAGGGGCTTCCCAAGGTATTCCCACGCTGAAAATTATGGGGTTAATGGATTATTAATTTGGTAAATATCATTTGGCGGACCACTTCCAAACATTTAAAATCTTCTGCACTCCATTATTTTGGGAGCGGAGTAGTGGCAAATGTTGACGTACATACCAACTTGAAAGACAATACCTGGTCCTTATCTTTGAAGAGCGTTTATATATTTGTTGTCCCTTTATATGAAGAAAACTTTAAAGGTGATCTGCTTCACTGGCCCAGATTACACTATCAATCTAACTCAGTTGCTGAAGCCCTCTCTGGAGGTATCTTTACCATCCTGTTTAGAGGGGCTGTAATCTTTGTTTGATGCGGCTTCAGCCAATGTACAACCAGCTCAATCAGAGTTTGATTGCAAGTTCAAGCTCACCGTTGATCAGGTGCATACATCTTCTCCCATTTACCATCTGAATGTATGAGAGGAAGCATCCTTAGATGTGTGGGTGAAGGAGAAGTTAGCTAAAGGCACAATAATTCAGCATACCCCCACAGTATGCTCCACACTTCTCTTTGTGGAGAAGGAAAATGATACCTTAAGCCCATGCATAGATTATGGTAACCTTAACAATTTCACAGTTTCAGACTTGCAACCCATTCCAGTGGACTCACAAATTACTCACTATATGGAGAAGGAGAAAGTATTCTCTAAACTGGATTGCTTAAACGTGTTCAATCAGATCTAGATCAAGAAGGGCTAGTAGTGGCTAACTACACTCCATACCAGAAAAGAATTTTCTAGTTTCATATAGTGCCCTTTGGGCTTAAAAACGTCCCAGCTATCTTTCAACGCCATATAAATGCAGCTTTGAGGGATCTGCTGGGGTATGAATAGCAGCTTACATGGATGATACTCTGGTGTTTTACCCTGATCATGAGTCCCATGCAGTATACCTTCAGCAGGTGGTAGAACGTTTAAGGGCAGCTGACCTTACATTAAAAATAAGTAAAAGTGAATTCTTCAAGTCCCAGGTCACCTTTCTGGGTGACATTGTGCTTGATCAAAGCCACATAATAACTCCAGACAAAGGAGAAGGTGATTCATGAGTGGCCCACCCCAACTTTGGTCAAGGAATTGAGGAGTTTTTTGGGGACATGTATATTTCTAAAGAAATTCACACCAAAGCTTCTTGAGGTGGCAGCACCCTTTTTATAAAGTGAGTGGAGCAAAGGTGCTTGCTAGAATTTTAACCAGGTGATATTCCTCACATATTAATGAAATTAGTGTAATAATTAATTGAGGATGATTTCCAATTAGTTTGCTAGGTTCGATTTATTATTTAATAATAATCCAATTTGTGCTCCTCATTTTGGTTGGGTTGAGCTGTCTTGATCTGCAGGATCAAGAAAGTATTGGGCATCATCCCCAATATGAAATTGGTGGGTCTAAACACCGGTGACTGAGGCTGAGGATGTTGAGATTATTAATATTATCAATTAAGATGACAAATTGCTTAAATTTGATGTCAAAAATTATCAGGAAATGATCTAATAGGGTTTTCAGTCATTTTTTGGCACCAGAAACTTATGCTGAGGATATCAAACTAACAAATAATAATTGATTAAGTTTGGCAGGCTTTTATCCCAGTGCCAACTCCATATGAAAATAATTGTGGGATTTTCAGCAGAAAGTCAAATCTCAGAGTACCATCAACTTATGCCAAGGATGCCAAACTATGTAATATTAATTAATTAAAGTTGAATCACATTCTGACTTTGTGATAGTATTGGGCAGAATCCTCAACAGTATTTTAGTTTAATTTGATATTAATGACTTATGCTTAGGATGTCAATATATTTTAATTAAGAACTCCCTTTCTGCTCAGCATAACTTTCCAAGCAATTTACACAGTTAATTAAAAAGTAAATCCTAATCGCCCACTGTAGTTTTTCTCCAATGTCATCAGATTCTCTGCCAGCTGCCCCAGTGTGGGGCAGCGGCAAAACTCCCCTGCCAATTTCTGTCTGACGAGAAACGCGCTTGGACTGGCTTTCCCAGTCACACCAAACCACTGGGATGATTTGTTCCTCCCAAGGATCTTGATGCCCACCTCACTTGAACCCAAGCGGTACCCTGCTGCCCACTGGTGCTCCCCGGAGCAACATGCATTTCAGCCTTTGGGTCAACTACAGGAAATTTTTCCCCTACCATGACCAAGATATTATCAAAATGGCTCAGGCGGTGATGCATCCCGCTGGTTTTATTGACTTCCACCCCCATAAGGGGTATTTTGATCTTGGCTTCACATGTGAAGCTGATTCTGCCACAGCAGCAACTGTGCCCCTGGTTTTCCAGGGTACCCCTCTCCCCATAACTCAGACCCAGCTCCCAGAGGATACCATTTTGGTGGTCCAATTTGCTGGTTTGCCCACCCACCTTCCCCCTGAAGAGCTCCACCAGGAGCTGATGGAAGGTTTGAAAGCCTATGGCTCCAACCCCATCCTGCAATTTTTGGTCCCAATTGGAGCCACACCCCTAGCCGAGCTTTAGGCATATGCCATGATCAGCCCCAATTCAAGTAAAACTTCCCTGTCAATCCCCCCTGTGCCATTATCTCCTCCGCCCCTGACCATCCATTCTGAGCCTGCGTCAAGGGCGGACGGACAATATGTCTGATATGTTTTGAGTTGGACCACTTGAAACGCAAATGCCCATCCCTAGCTGCTTCTGACGGCGTTGTTTTTTATCTTCTGGCATCCATTCCACCACCCATCCTGTGCCACCTTTGGTATGGAGTGCAATCCTACCTCCCCCTCCCCCAAAGCTAGTTGCTGCAGCTGTACCTGCAGCCACCAATCAGCAGCCTCCTCATCCCTAGTTCCCTGAATGCTCAATCCAATCAAACATAAGATTGGACCCCAGTTTGATCCCATGCATCCTCCAATGAACCAACCAAACCACAAGAATATGCTGACTCCCCAATTCAAATAAACCAAGATCCTTGGGACTTATTGGCCAAAATTGATGAGTCCAGGAATAAAATTGAGAACTGCAATATACAAATTGAGCGGTTTGTATATTGATGATAGCGAGAAATTACCCCTTTCTTATACGCCCCCAGCAAAATGCTGAAATGTTCCACAGCGACCACCAGCTGGTGGTTGAAGCAATGACCAAACCAGATTATAGCCCTATCCACAAAGCTGCTGCCAAATTAGTGACGATGTTTGCAGGAAAAATCCCTCCTCTTAATATTCCTTCCAAAGACAATAAGGTACAAAAAGATATGCTGATCAAAGCCCACAAAGAAGCCAATGACGCCATCCAACATGTGGCAGAGGTAGCGCGGAATTCCAAATAAAAGATTACCCACATTAATATTGCCACATTCAAAAAACTACCTGACGCATGCATGAAAGCGGAATTAACTTTAACAAATTACATCAGAACCCTTATATATAGCGGATGCCTTAATACCACACCAATTTTGAATATAGCTCCAAATCCCACTGACGCCCCAAAGCCCCTGCTCTCTGCCATAGCCTGTGCCATGATTTGGGATGAAGATGTCATTGAGGATGAGCCCCCTGACCCCCTCCTCCCCTTCCACCATGGAGGGATAAGCGGTTTCCACTGTCCCACCTGGTTGGTTGAGTTTGCATTATGTGTGTGTCGTCCACTCATTTTGGGAAGTTTGTTCATTTTATTTGATGAGAATTTTGTTTTAAGTTTCGGTAATGTCCATCTCCTGGTTGGCTTACCTCAGTTAAATAAGGTATATTTAATTAATTTAATTATGACAAATCAGGAGAGAATCTTCAGTGAGAGTGCTGACAATTGCTTAGAGAGATAATCACCAGTGAGAGTGCTGATGAATGCTAAGCAGTTAGAATCGCCAGTGAGCGTGCTGACAATGCTGGCAATGGATGCCGATGACGTGGATAAGCAAGAAATGTTTATAAATAGTTTATCTCTCTCTTAATAAAAATATCTTCCAATCTTCCAATCTTCATTTTATTTGATTATTTTGGATAATTATCTCTGCTAGTTTTAAAGTGAATGTAGTTCAGCTTGGCTGGTGGAGGAGGAACAGAAGAACTTAGAGGTTAGGTGCTGGGTGAACACACCTGGAGTGGTCGGCGCAAATAACTCCCAACCTGGAATTACAGAACAACTGTGGGAACTAACCTGATCAGTGGGGACAGCCATGGACAGGTTGGAATTAGCCATGAGGTGGAGAAGCAAGGGGTCAGACCGCCCAGGATGGGGGTGAACTGCCGGTGCCCACCAAGAGGGGCTAATCTGCTAAGGTGAATTTGGTGTCCAGCTGGATTGGGGAGTTTCCTGCGGCCATGTAAGGAAAGGTCACCAATGATGGTGAAAAAGCAAGGGCCAGCAGTCTTCATATTGTTTGGCATGGCACACTAATGGAGTCACCTATTATTGAGAATAAAAATACTCAACAGTGCTCCAGTGGCCCCCATTTTGCAGGATGCCTTCCAAGTGGTAAATTGCACCCTGTTGTCCATGTACATCCTTCGCCATGTAGATCCAATAAAGGAGTTTATTTTGGCCATTAATGCCTCAAACTTTCCATAGTGGCAGCCTTATTAAAAATAGGTGAAAATTGAATAAAGCATCCTGTGGAATATTACTCAAAAGATGTCCCAGTTTAAGTTAAACTACGCCATTTATGACAAAGAGACATTGGCAGTGGTTGAGGCGCTGACTTATTGGCGTCATCACTTACATGGCTCATCCCAACCATTATATATTTGTAAAGATCACCGTGCTTTGTTGTACTACCACAAACCTCATGTCTTGAATCCACGGCAAACCTGCTGACATGAGACCCTGGCCCAATTTGTGTTTTCTTATGAATTTACAAATAGCAAGAAGGGATTTACCAGATGATTTGAGCCGAAACCCTGCACTAGCTCCCAATCCTAAGGTGGTAGAGGTACACAATACCCGCTTTGTGGTTCCGCTGGGTAATATGTTTGTCAATTTTTTTCTCCCTTGGTCCACGGGACAGCGCTTGCTCCTCTGGAAAAAGCAAAGGAATATGAAATGTTCAGAAAGATGGTCCATTAACAGCCCTTGTCAGCAGAATAAACTATGGTCCTCGCCAAGCAAAAGTTGAATCAAGAAGATGTCACCAGAGGTTACCACATAAAAAATTAGATGGTGTGGTTTCAGGGCGCTTATGGGTTCCTGTCGGATTAATTCGCCTGGAAATCATTCAAATCATCTTTAAGGGATAACGTTGGACATCCTGGGAAGGCGAAGACTCTGGAGCTAATTTGACGCACTTACAATTGGAAGGGGTTAGCCATGAAGGTGGCCAGGTATTAAAAGGAGTGTCTGATCTGCAATCAAATGAAACCAAATCTACAACCTTTAGCGGGGTTGTTGGTACCAGTTCAAAAGGCTGAAGGACCTTAGACTTCATTATTGGTGAATTTTATTGTGTAATTACATGTATCTGATGGCTACGATGCCATCATGGAAGTGGTGGATCGTTTTACAAAGTTCGCCCACTTTATTTCTTGCAAAGCTATGGTAACCGTGGCTGAGATTGCTAGGCTCTTCATCCATAATGTGTTTGCACTTCATGGGGTCCAAGAAATAATCAGCGATTGTGAGTCCTAGCTTTCCTCTGTCTTTTGGAAGAGTTGTGTAAAACTCTCCAGATTCGCCTATGCTGTATGACTGCCTATCACCCTCAATCAGATGGGCAGAATGAACTAATGAACCAGTGCTTGGAACGGTTCCTGCAGTGTTACACTGTCGCGGATCATTAATATTGGGTTTCTCACCTTCCCATGGCCCAGTTTAGCCATAACAACACTCAACATGCGTCTATTGGTTGTTCCCATTTTTTGACAACCATGGGTTTAACCTTGCCTTCAACATGGAGCCCAGCTGTGGATCCAAAGTCAAAGTGGTAGTTGACTTTGCTAAAACTATCAAGAAAGTACATCAGGGTGTTTCCAAAAATTTGGAGGCGGCAATACAAGTAATAAAAAAGAACGTTAATGGAAAGAGACGGGTAGGTCCTGCATATAAGGAAGGGGATCTCGTGATGCTTGATGCTCAAACATCCCTATCAAGCAGCCATGTAAAAAGCTAGGACCAAAGAGTATTGGTCCTTACCGCGTTGTCAGAAAGGTAGGCCACGCTCGTACCTTCCTTGATCTCCCCCTCATTTAGGATCTTTGCAGTCTTTCATGAAGGCAAGCTGACGTTGTTTGAGGACCCCCCCCCACCAGAGACCCCAGAGGCTTATCTTGTGGATGGGGCGCCAGAGTGGGAAGTGGAGGAGATAGTAGCCTACCGCCAAGTAAAAAGAAGGCTTGAGTACCTAGTATCCTGGAAGGGATTTGATGCAGCGGAGAGCAGATGTGTACCAGCACGTGACAGCACCCATTCCCAAGGCCTGATTAAAGTTTTCCATGAGTGTTTCCCCCAGGATTATGAACCTCAGATGAAGAAAACTGTCGCTGCTATAAAATTGGCCCATCCCACAAGAACTTTTTCCTTGCAAAAGCCACTGAAGGGGGGGGTGGAGCCTCAAAAAAATGAGAGGGTAATGCCAAGGCTCAATGACATGATTGAGAAAACCAACTGAAAGGAAAAAGCTGCAAGTCAGGAGACCAGAAAAGTTGAGTTGGCAGGCTTCCCTGACCTTAAACATACCATGGACCAATGCTGGGTACAGGTAAATATGCCCAGGTTGGTTCTGGGAATGTGCGTGATACTCAGCGTGGCATTACAGCTGGGGCATTAGAATGCACCAGCTACATTATCAATCCTAATGGGTTGTTACAGTTGCTCAAGGAACAGGCGTCAGATTCTGGTGGTTGATTTAGAGATACTCTTTGACAACTAACAAATCAGGTTATTTATCCTCTCAAAACTTGGGCCAATTACTCTTATTCTCAACTAAAGCCAGTTACTATTATTACAATTTGGGCCAAATATCTCAATATCTATTTAGCCCAATTTTTTTCAACAGCTCAGGTTGAATATGCTTGTATAATTCAGGCCGATTATAAATGCAACAAACTTGACATTTGGTAACAATTAATTGCGATCAATATTGACCATTATCTTAAGAAATCATCATGGATCAATCCTGGTTTTAACCACTAATAATCCCATGGACAAATAGAATAACAAGTTTGGCATCATAATGTTGTAATCAATTTACCACTCTATGGAGAATTTTGTATGTCAATCCTCATAATCAGCACTATAGCACTTGCACATGGACCATCCAAATGGGAGTACCTAGTGCTATCAAGAGAGGCTGTCAACGTCTCAATTTGTGGGTACATCATTTAATTTAGATTGATACCAAACTTACCAGAAAATTGTATTTTGTCAGTTGTATGACAAAACTCAGATTGCGCTTATTCTAGGATAATTTTGCATGTTTGTATTGCAATTTTTGCCTCTGAAGTCTTTCCAATATGAGAGTATTTTGCCACAAATAGTCCTAGTAATAGGTCATAATTGTATCAGTTCAAGGGCTAAACAGAGATGGAAAATTATCTGCGGATATTGCATTTTTTATGTTTGGCCAGGAGATTCCCTAGAGGTAAAAATACCGGCGCCTGGCCTAATAAGAAAGCATCCAATATTATCTAATAAGGATATATTGTGTTATTACTCTTTATCTGGTTTTTTATCAGAGTCTTTTCTTGAAGAGTGTTGACAGCTGTCAATTAAGGATTCTCATCTTGTATATTTGCCTGCTTTGGTAGAAGCTCCTTATTCAAAGGGTAAATTAAGCCCAAGATCAACCAGAAAAGTCAAATTGTTTCAAATAAGCCTAGTGAGCCTCCAATTGGTTGAAGTACTGTAAGACAAAGGCTATTTTGAGGATCTCTCAGCTGAACTTTTTCCTGATTAGTTGTGTAGGATTTTTATCAAGCAAACAGTCATCAGAATTTAACATCAGGGTTTTATAACTCGTTTCATTTTCAATATTATCAAAATGGGTCAAATACAATTATAATCTATAACTTGAGTTCAGTCAATCTCAAGTTACAGAACTCAGGATGATAAAGCATGCGCTATTTGTGCTTAAGCTTAGCACCACTTCCGGCAATAAGTGTCTCACACCCTATGGTTTAAGTATGTTTTCATGAAACCAACTTTCCTCATTGGTTAACTTCTTAATAAAAGTTCCCTCATTAGCTTTATGTTTTTTAATATGGTTCCTTGGGAGAACCTGTGCGTGGACCTCTTTGAGGAGGTCTCTAACAATGTTGGTCTCTTTTTTTACAAAATTATCTACCAGATTTGGTGCAATGCTGAGCTTCCCTGGTCCCTTCTAGATTATGCACCCAAGCAGCCCAGAACAGATCCCCACCCAGTTATGGACTCCCCTTTGGGGTCCAATCAAGTTTTGTTGGGCTTTGGCTATCTACTATCATGTACAGCGTTGTACACCCTTGCCCTGGGCCCTTTGTTCTCTGGCACTTTCCGCGATGTCCTGTTCACAAACTTGCTAATGACTAGTTCTCTGGCAGTGTGGCTGTGCATCTCACACCATATCTTTGGGAATAGAGAGTAACAGACACTCTCCTAACACCCCCATTGGTAACGATAAAAAATTATAAAAATCCAACTACTAGTCTAATAAACACTTTAAATTTATTGCGGGGAAGGCCAACCATGGGACGGACACTTCCAAATATGACTCAGGAAAGACAAACTTAGTACCAGGGGAGGCACCCCAGAGAAGAGATGCTATCTCTTGTTGCCAGCGGGAACGCCACTTATGGGGAGGGGGAGGGAACGTGTGAAGGGGCCGTAGCCACTATTGAGCACATGTGGAGGAAGGGGTCTGATTTGATGAACCAGACTGGGAACCAGGAGGAGACCAGCTGTTGGCGACGCGGTGGGAGGTATCCAAACATCCACGCTTGAAAGTGGTCCACCAAATGAGACCGGAATCTGTGGACAGTTTCTGGGAGGGTGGGGGTGGAGCCTGCGATGGCATCTAAGACAATCGTGTGGATGGTCCACATTGCGATTGCAACCACCAGAGCATGGAGGGAGGGAGGAATGGAGGAGGCCATTGATAGAGCAAACATATCTCTTGACAGACTGAAGGGATTCGTTTGATCCTGGCCCAGAAGACGTTGAACTTCGCGCCATATCACTTTAGAGGTGGGGCACTTCTCCAGGCGGTGGAACAGCGTTCCATACTGGCCACACAAGACACAGGATGAGTATAAAGCGTTAGAGCGCTCAGCTATATGATACACCTGCCTCAGGCAGCGCCACACATGGGAGCGGACTTGAGGCTGCAACAGAGGGGATGTACATATTTCCAGATTGTTTTTTTGGGTCTCAATGGAATAAGGGATGTCCATCATGTCCAGGTAGTCCACCCTGGATAGGACATGGGGCCGAATGGGGATCACGCCATCATGGATGGGTAGCCCCTGTACCTCTTGTGTGAACTGAGGAGAGGGGCGGCCTCTTTGGGTTGTATGTCCGCTAATATGAATTCTCCACTCTGCGCTCCGCATGGAGAGTAGGATTCGTTTGTAGTGGGTTTTTGTCCCGTGAGGACCTGTGGCCAATGTGTGTGATGCGAGGTATTTCATCAGAGAGTGGGGGTTTGATGGATTGTTGAGGCCCAAGGCGCGGGAGAAGTTGGAATGGGCTGCGCGGGACCAGTGTTGGGAGGGGAGTGTAGGGGCGGTGATGACCACAATCCAGGTGCCCAGGATCTTGGCAGCATGGGCTTTGAAGTCAAGCAGGCCCATGCCACCATGATGATGAGGGCCAAACATGACCTCTAGCCACACTGGTGGAGGGCGGCCTGACCAAAAGCCATCCTTGCAGCAAGGCATACAAGGATTTGAAGAAGCTTGGGGAGAAGGGGATGGCGTGGGCTCTGAACCAGACTTTGGATAGGAGCATAGAGTTGGCAAGAACAACCCTGCCATTAAGGGAAGTAGGGTGAGCTCTGAGAGAGGCGATTTGCTTCGTCACGTTGTCCAGAATACGGCACTCCATTACCACTGACACATATACGCCTGCCTCCATCCACATGCCCAGATGGCGTACCGGTCCTATGGTAGGACGTGGCATGAAGGGGAGCACCAGTGGAGCAGTGTGTGTTGAGTTAGTAGGGCGTGGACGTGGGCAAGCAGATGGGCCAGGTTGGGAACTAATTGCTGGGGTCCAGCAGTTCTGAAACTGACCAAAGAGAATGATTTCGGTTTTGGAGGCGTTCAGTGCCGCGTTGCTTACCCGGGAATATTCCTGGATGAGAGCTTCAAGCGCGCATGCATCTTGATTATTAGACACCCCAACCACACAATCATCTGCGAACGCCAATATCTTGACTAGGGCTTGGCCTGGCACATGGACCCCAGTGAGTTGGGCATTCACATTTCGCAGTAGTGGGTCAAGGCTGAAGTTGTATAAGAGTGGGCTGAGGGGGTCCCCTTGTCGCAAGCCCCTTTGAGGGCGGACTACTTCCGTTAGGAAGCCAGGGCCACGCACTGCCATTGTTGCAGATTCCGTGAGCAGCATCACCCAGTTGATGAAGCGAGGGGGTAGGCGGAATTGATGGAGGCAGGCCCTAAGGTATTCCAAGTTTACTCTATCATAGGCCTTTTGTTGGTCCAAGAATACAAGTGCCCCAGAGGCTGTGGACTGACATAAATTAGCCACAGAGTGCACGTTATCCCAAATAGACCTTCTGGGGATGAAACTGAATTGTTCTGGGGAGATGGTGGCAGATGCTACAGTCCCTAATCGGTTAGCCATAATTTTTGTTAAAGTTTTAGTGTCTGTGTTTGTTAGAGAAATGGGGCGCCAGTTGGCTAAGTCTAGCTTATCCCCTTTCTTGAAGAGTGTGACAGTAAAGGCCTCATGTCATCCTGGTAGGAGGCGCATTTCCAACAGGCTTTGGTTAAGTGAGGAGAGCAGCAATGGGGATATATACTTGAAATATTTTTTGTAGATTTCATAAGGAATGCCATCTGGGCCTAGGCATTTTTGGTTT